>PISX010032313.1:0-14868 GCA_004024625.1 Mellivora capensis
TGTTCCATTGGTCTATGTGTCTGTTTTGATGCCAGTACCATGCTGTCTTGGTGATCACAGCTTTGTAGTAAAGCTTGAGATCAGGTAATGAGATGCCACCAGTTTTATTTTTGTTTTTCAATATTTCCTTAGCGATTCGGGGTCTCTTCTGATTCCATACAAATTTTAGGATTATTTGCTCCAGCTCTTTGAAAAATACAATGTAATTTTGGAGTATTTTTAACACTCTAAAAAGAAATCCTATACACATTAGTAATCATTCCTCATTCCTCCCCCATGTCACCCCCAAACCTGAGTAATTACCATTCTATCTTTGGTATCTGTGGATTTGCTTATTTGGGACATTTCACAAAGATGGAATGATACAATAAAACCAATGTCTTTCATTTAGCATAATGTTTTCAAGGTTTATCAACATTGTGGCAGGTATCAGTATTTCACTTTCTTTTTAGTGTCAAATGATTTTTATTATTTGGATATACCACATGTTGTTTATCCATTCTTCAGTTGATGGGCATTCACATTGTTTCTACTTTTTGGCTATTATGAATAATGTAGCTATAAACATTCATGTACAAGGTTTTATGTTTACATATATTTTAATTTCTATTTGCTAGATACCTGGTGTGGGATCACTGGGTCATATGATAACTCTCTGTGTAATCTTTTGAGGACCACAAAAATTCTTTTCCAAAATTGCTGCACAATTTTACATTCCCATTAGCAGTATATGAGTGTTCCAATTTCTCTACATCCTCATCAACACTTATTATTATGTGTTTATTATTTCAACCTTATTAGTGGGTATGAAATGGTATATCTTTGTGAATTTTACTTTCATTTCCCTGATGGCTACTGATGTTGAACATTTTTTATGTGTTTATTGGTCATTTGTGTATTTGCTTTGGAGAATATCCAGAATCCTTGCCCATTTTAAATTGGTTACTTGTCTATTTATTTTGAGTTGTAAGAATTCTTCATGTATTCTAGATATAAATCCCATATGGAATATATGATTTACAAATATATTCTCCCATGCTGTGTGTTGTCTTTTTACTTCCTTGATGGTATCCTTTGACATACAGAAGTATTAGATTTTAATGATTTTCTGTGGCCCGTGCTTTTGTTGTTATGTTTAAGAAAACATTGTCTAATCCTAGATCTCAGAGATTTAGATCTATTGATGAAAACCAGTAAGTGCCATCTTCTTAGTGAAGAGACTCAATGTAGCTGTGGTTTCCTAATCTTCAAAGAGCTTGTAACATTTAACTCCGTACTGATTATGGTAGAGAAACCATAATTTATTAAGAAAGATGGGATGAGTGTGCTACTCTTCTGATAACTTGTTGAAATTGCTGCAGATGACTTTCTACAAGGAGTAAAACAGGAGACAAACAAGGTCAGAAGCCCTGCATGGAGCTGCCATCCCATTTGGTGATCTCCTGTAAATCTAAACTGGGTTAGCTTCAGATAAACCATTATTTAAAAATGTTTCCTTTGTGACTAAGTAGTCTAATGAAATGGTTCCCACCTAATATTTTGTACTCAAATCATGTATCCAAATATGTCTTATTAAAAGCAACTATTTTTAAATTTTAAAATATGGGATTTGTCTATTATTATAATGTTAACACAACATAGAATCTTTTTTTCTTCACCTCTCTCAGGTACAAAGAGGAGATGTCTCTTGTAGGACTTTTGCTCTGGTGGGACTACTTTTCTAATAGTGGTGAGTTACTTATTAATAGATTTTAAAACTACTTGTAGTTATTATCTCTGATGACCTAGCTGAAAGAAGGGGTTTTTATGATACTGACTTCTTCTTACACTTTCCCATTTCTCAATCCTGGGAAAATATATTTTAAAAATTTCACTGGTAATATATAGGTTTATATTTATTGAGCAAGGGTGATACAAAAGAAAACAAGATAGATACAGTTTTTAACCTGAAGAATCTCATATTCTAGAAAGGATTTCTGATAAGAAAACAAGTAACCATAAAAATGTGTTAAGAGCTATGGCAGGAGATGTACAAACAGGTATTGGTTTATGTAAGTGGGACACTTGAATCAAATTTGAAGGGAGAGGAGCAGTGACATAAAAGTAGTGTGGTGTATAGTCAGTTTGCTGTAGGACCTTTGGAGTGCTAGAGTCTAGCTGCAGGTGCAACATCTACTAGCTCTGTTACCTTCGACAAATTTCTTAATCTTTACTACCTTCAGTTTTCTCATATTTAAAATAGGGACAATAATAGTACTCATCTCATTGGTTTTCTGTGAAAATAAATGAGTTAATATAAAGTGCTTAGCATAGGGCTATAGTAAACAATAAAGAAGTAACTCATGATTATGATTCTAAAAGGGTTATGATTCTGAAGGGTTATAAAGAGTGAAGAAGTAAATGGAATGGTTAATGTCAGAAGAATATTTCAGGCAGAGAGAAGAGCATGTTGCATGCCTGGAGGCAGAACAGATCATGGAGAGTTTGAATAATTAAATGAAATTCATTATGCTGTAATACTGAGTAGGGAGCTGGAGAAAAATAGATGAGAGAGGAGAGATAGACGGGGGGCCAGATCAGAGAGATGTTTTGTCTTTGTACCAAGAGTATGCAGAGTTGAGAGGGACGGCCCAGATAATGGAGTAAGAGGACCCTATGCTCACCTGTTCCCATGTATGAAGTTAAATACTTACATTAGTGTAGATAACTAGATAACACTCAAATTAGTGTAATTAATGACCTAAATACTGGTAGCACAAACTCCACAACTAAATTAGAGTCAACACCATATTGACAAAGGTAGGAAGGGTGGAGATGTGGGCATCTGCTGCAGAGAGGGTAGCCTGGGCATAGGAAAAGTTGAGAAACATACTATCACAGAGGATCCTGCACTGAGAAGATGAGTCCCCATAGCATTTGGCTTGCAAACTGGAGGTGCTTAATTTCATGAGTTCTTACAACCAGTGGCATTTAAAGCTGGAATCTTCTGCTCACAACACGTCCACCAGCACTCGACTTGACACTTCTTCAAATGCATGGTTTCTGCTGGGAAGCCTTGGTATGCTGAGCCCCTCAGGATAAAGAATGTGCTAGCCCATGTCTAGAAGAGCTAGCTTCCTATCAGCTCCTGGCCTGACTTTGCAAAGTCTCTGAGTGGAGGCCTTATCATGACTGAGCCTTGAGAAACCCAAAGGCAAAGTGTCAGTGTCTTCACTTTGGACTAAAGATCTAGAGGCAGAAGGATGCTCCAAGAATTTTGCAAGGCACAGACTGGGGAGGACCAGCATGGCCTCATGGTTAGAGCAGGACACACCATGTGAGCACCATGATAGGGAGTCCCTTAGCCTGGACACTGACCCTCTGCCTCTTCCAACAGCTTCATGCAACAGACTATCCACATTATATGCTGGGTATTTGATTTTTTAAAAACATGTGTGCTTCTCTCCTATGGCACGGTGATCTCCTTGTGGGTAGGGCTCTGTCTCAGTGCTTTAGTCACCGTGCTGCCTATTACAGATCTTGCTGTGTGACTCGCAACCAATAAATAACCCCAAAAATGTGAAGAAGAAAAAAAACAACCCTGGAATCTTAAAAATCAGTGTTCTCAGTTCTGGGAGAACCCTGAAGGTAACAAGAAGTTGAGTCCTTGGCCTTAAAGAAACAGGACAACAGACAGCTCATGGAGATACAGTGTAGAAGCAGCAGTGTGGAAACACCTGGGGCATATGGGAGGGAGAATTATTTACCCATTTCAGAGCAAGTCCTGGAGGGAATTCTCTAGGAACAAAGAAACTGGCAAGTGCCTTATCCTTCCCCTGCTCCACAGTGTAATCCGTGGGGCACTGACATTCTACTACCTAACTTGCTTATGCCCCCCCCACCACACACACACACATACTTCTGCAGATCCACCCCTTCTGGTCATGTTTGTCTCAGTTTGAGCACTGCAGGTCCCTTCCCCCAGAAGACCAGTAACCCTAACCTTGGTCCCAATGGTGGTGGTGGTGGTGGTGGCAGAGGAGGGTCTCATTTTGCAAGCATACCAGAGCTCACGTTGTTAAAACTTCTTGCCCCACACTGGCAAGGGATGAAACACTGTCCATAAAAGGCAAAGAGAACCTCTGCAAATGACTGGTCTGAAGGAAAAAGTGGCCAAGAAACAATAGCTGGGCACACACCACACACATAAGAGATATCCCTGAAGCATCAGGTTCTAGTGAACAGGGGACACTGCATTGCAGGATATTATAGGACATCTTCTTCATAAGGCCATTACTTTTCAAAAGCAAGAGATAGAGATGATACCCCTAACACCCACAGTAACAGACACAGAGAGTTAGACAAAATGAAGAGACAGAGAAATATGTTCCAAATGAAAGAACAGGATAAAACCACAGCAGGAGACCTAAGTGGAATGGATGTAAGTAAGATGTCTGATCAATAATTTAAAGTAATGCTCATAAAAATACTCACTGGATTTGAGGAAAAAACTGGAGAACCTCAGTGAGACCCTTAACAAAGACATGTAAAACATAAAAAAGAAACAATTAGAGATGAAGAACACAATAAATGAAATTAAAAATACACTAGATGGATAAATAGCAGGCTAGAGGAAGCAGAAGAATTACTTAGAAACCTGGAGTACAGAATAATGGAAAGTAATCAAGCTGAGTAGATTAGAGAAAAAATTATACAAAATGAGAATATAGTTAGGGAACTCAGTGACTCTATCAAACATAATAACATTTGCATTACAGGGATCCCAGAAGGAGAGACAGAAAAGGTGGCAGAAAATTTATTTGAAGAAATAATAACTGAAAACTTCCTAATCTGGGGAGGGAAATAGATATTCAGATACAATAGACCTCCAACAAAATAACCCAAAGAGGTCCATACCAAGACACATAGTAATTAAAATGGCAGAAAGTAGTGATAACGAGAGAATTTTAAAAGCAACAAGAGAAAAGAAGACAATTACATAGAAGGGAAAACCCATAAGGCTGTCAGCAGATTGCTTAGCAGAAACTTTACAAGCTAGAAGGGAGTGGGATTCAAAGTGCTGAAAGGAAAAGGTCTGCAGCTAAGAATACTCTGACCAGTAAGGCTATCATTCAGAATAAAAGGAGAGATTGTTTCCGAGACAAACAAAAGCTGAAATAGTTCATGATTACTAAACCAACCCTGTAAGAAATGTTAAAGAGGACTCTCTGAGTGGAAAGGAAAGACCATAAACAAAGAGTAAGAAAAGTAGGATACACAAAAGCAGTAAAAATAAGTGTATCTGTAAAAATCAAAGGACTCACAAAATAAAAAGAAGTAAAGTATGATATTGCATATCAAAAAATGTAGGGGGGTGAAGAGTAAAGAATGTGCTCAAACTTAAGTGACTATCAAGTTAATATAGACTGCTATATGTAGAAGATGTCATATACAAACCTAATGGTAACCACAAATCAAAAACCAGTAATAGATACGAAAAAAAGAAAGGAATCAAGTATATCACTAAAGAAAGCTAGCAAACTGTGAGAGAGAAGAGCAGGAGAAGAAACAATCAAAGAAGAACTATAAATACAACTACAAAACAAGTAATAAAATGACAATAAAAAATACTTAACAATAGTTACTTTGAATGGAAATAGACTAAATGCTCCAATCAAAGACATAGGGTGATGGAATGGATTAAAAAAAAAAAAAAGTCCAGGGCGCCTGGGTGCCTCAGTGGGTTAAAGCCTCTGCTTTAGGCTCAGGTCATGATCCCAGGGTCCTGGGATCGAGCCCCACATCGGGCTCTCTGCTCCGCGGAGAGCCTGCTTCTTCCTCTCTCTCCCTGCCTGCCTCTCTTACCTACTTGTAATCTCTGTCTGTCAAAAAAAAAAAATAAAATCTTTAAAAAAAAGTCCATTTATGAGCTGCTTACAAGAAACTCATTTTGGACCTAAAGATACCTGCAGATTGAAAATGAGGGGATGGAGAAACATTTATCATGCAAATAGATGTAAAAAAAAAAAACCTGGGGTAGCAATACTTAGAGAAGACAAAGCAGACTTTAAAACAAAGACTGTAACAAAGAAGACTAAGACAAAGAAGGATACTATATAATAATAAAGAAGATAATCCAGTAAGAATATATAACAGTTATAAATACTTATGCACCCAACAACATTGTTGCACCCAAATACATAAAACAGGCAATAAAAAACATAAAGGAACTAATAAATAGTAATATAATAATAGTAGGGGACTTTAACATTCCACTGTGTCAATGGACAGATGATGCTCCAAACAGAAAACCTATAAGGAAACAACAACTTTGAATGACATACTAGACCAGATGATTTTAACACAAGTATTCATAGCTTTCCATCCTAAAGCAGCAGAACATACATTCTTTTCAAGTGCACACAGAACATTCTCCAGAATAGATCACATATTAGGCCACAAAGCAAATCTCAACAAATTGAAAATCAAAGTCACACCATCCATCTTTTCTGACCACAATCCTCTGAAACTAGAAATCAACCATAAGAAAAAAGTCTGGAAAGAGCACAAATATGTGGAGTTTAAATAACACTCTATGAAACAATGAATGGGTCATCCAAGAAATTAAAGGAGAAATGAAAAATTCATGGAGAAAAATGAAAATGAAAATGTGATGGTCCAAAATCTTCAGGCTGCAGATAAAGTGGTTCTTTTTTTAAAAAAAATTATGTTATGTTAGTCACCATACAGTACATCATTAGTTTTTGATGTAGTGTTCCATAATTCACTGTTTGCATTAAACACCCAGTGTTCCATGCAATCTGTGTCCTCCTTGATACTCATCACAAGGCTCACCCAGACCCCCACTCACCTCTCTTCTAAATCCCTCAGTTTGTTTCCTGGAGTCCATAGTTTCTCATGGTTCATGTGCCACTCTGATTTCTCCCCCTTCATTTTTCCCTTCCTTCTCCTAATGTCCTCCATGCTATTTCTTATGTTCCATAAATGAGTGAAACCGTATGATAATTTATTTTCTCTGTTTGACTTATTCCACTTAGCATAATCTGGTGGTTCTAAGAGGGGAGTTTATAGCAAAACAGGCCTGCCTCAAGGAGTAAGAAAAATTTTAAATAATCTAATGTTACACCTAAAGGAGCTAGAAAAAGAGGATCAAACAAAACCCACAATTATCAGAAGGAAGGAAATAATAAAGATTAGAGCAAAAGTAAATGATATAGGAACTAAAAAAAAAAAAAAAAAACAAACACAAAGCAATAGAACAGATCAATGAAACCAGGAGTTGGTTCTTTGAAAACATCAACAAAATTGACAAACCTCTAACTAGACTCATAGTAGAGAGAGAAAAAGGCCTCAAATAAACAAAATCACAAATGAAAAAGAAGAAATAACAACTGATACCACAGAAATACAAAAAGATTATAATATTTTGAAAAATTATATGCCAACAAGTTGGACAACCTAGAAGAAATGGATGAATTCCCAGAAATATATAACCTACCAGAACTGAAGCAGGAAGAAATAGAAAACTTGAACAGACTAATTACCAGCTACAAAATAGAATCAATAATTAAAAAACTCCCAACAAACAAAAGTGGCTCCACGGGTGAATTCTACCAAACATTTACTTACTTGTTTGTTTGTTTATTTATTTATTTATTTATTATTGGTTTCAGGAACAGAATTTAGTGATTCATCATTTACATGTAACACCCAGTGCTCACCACAGTGTGTGCTCTCCTTAATTCCCATCACCCATTTAGTCCATCTCTGCACCTACCTCCCCTCCAGTAACCAAGCCTCAGTTTGTTCTCTATAGTTAAGAGTCTCATAATGGGGGGCACCTGGATGGCTCAGTGGGTTAAAGCCTCTGCCTTCGGCTCAGGTCATGATCCCAGAGTCCTGGTATTGAGCCCCGAATCAGGCTCTCTGCTCCTCAGGGAGCCTGCTTCCCACCCCCCCTCTCTGCCTGCCTCTCTACCTACTTGTGATCTCTATCTGTCAAATAAATAAAAATCTTAAAAAAAAAAAGAGTCTCATAATGGTTTGCATCTCTCTGTGTTTTTATCTTATTTTATTTTACCTTCCCTTCTGTGTTCTTCTATTTTGTTTCTTACATTCCGTATATGAATGAAATCGTATGGTATTTGTCTTTCTCTAACTAACTTATTTTGCTTAGCATGATATAACCTAGTTCCAACCAGGTCGTTGCAAATGGCAAGATTTCTTTCTTTTTGATAGCTGAGTAACATTTCATTGTAAATATATACCACATCTTCTTTATCTATTCATCTGTTGATGGACACCTAGGCTTTTTCCATAGTTTGTTTATTGTTGATAATGCTGCTATGAACATTGGGGTGCATGTGCCCTTTTGAATCTGTAGTTTTATATCATTTGGGTAAATACCTAGTAGTGCAATTGCTTGGTTGTAGGGTAGTTCTATTTTTAACTTCTTGAGGAAATCCCATTCTGTTTTCCAGAGTGGCTACACCAGTTTGCATTCCCACCAAAAGTGCGTGAGGGTTCCCCTTTCTCCACAGCCTCACCAACATCTGCTGTTTCCTGTGTGCTTAATTTTAGCCATTATGAAATGTGTGAGGTGGTATCTCATCATGGTTTTGATTTATATTTTCTTGATGATGAGCGATGTCAAACATCTTTTCATGTCTGTTAGCTGTCTGGATGTCTTCTTTGGAAAAATGTCTATTCATGTCCTCTGCCCATTTCCTAATTGGATTATTTGTTTTTTGGGTGTTGAGTTTGGTAAGTTCTTTTTTTTTTTTTTTAAAGATTTTATTTATTTATTTGACAGACAAAGATCACAAGTAGGCAGAGAGGCAGGCAGAGAAAGAGGAGGAAGCAGGCTCCCCACTGAGCAGAGAGCCCGATGCGGGGCTCAATCCCAGGACCCTGAGATCATGACCTGAGCTGAAGGCAGAGGCTTAACCCACTGAGCCACCCAGGCGCCCCGAGTTTGGTAAGTTCTTTATAGATTTTGGCCACTAATCCTTTATAAGATATGTCATTTGCAGATATCTTCTCCCACTCAGTAGGCTGCCTTTTAATTTTGTTGATTGTTTCCATCACCGTGCAAAAGCTTTTTATCTTGATGAAGTCCCAATAATTCATTTTTGCTTTTGTTTCCCTTACCCCTGGCAACATGTCTAGTAAGAAGTTGCTATGGCTGAGATTGAAGAGGTTACTGCCTGTGTTCTCTTCTACGATTTTCATAGTTTCCTGTCTCAAATTTAGATCTTTCATCCATTTTGAATATATTTTTGTGTATGGGGTAAGAAGGTGGTCCAGTTTCATTCTTCTGCATTTTGCTGTCCAGTTTTACCAACACCATTTGTTGAAGAGACTGTCTTTTTTCCATTGGTTATTCTTTCCTGCTTTGTTGAATATTAGTTGACCATAGAGTTGTGGGTCTATTTCTGGGTTCTCTATTCTGTTTCATTGATCTATGTGTCTGTTTTTGTCCAGTATCATATTGTCTTGATGATTATAGCTTTGATACAGCTTGAAGTACAGAATTGTGATGTCTCTTACTTTTCTTATCTTTTCTTTCTCTCTTTCTCTTTTTTAAAAGATTTTATTTATTTATTTGTCAGAGAGAGAGAGAGCGAGCACAGGCAGAGGCAGAGGGAGAAGCAGGCTCCCTGCCAAGCAAGGAGCCCGATGTGGGACTCGATCCCAGGACGCTGGGATCATGACCCGAGCCGAAGGCAGCCGCTTAACCAACTGAGCCACCCAGGCATCCCTCTTTCTCTCTTTTTTGAAAGATTTATTTATTTGAGTGAGAGAGAGAGTGGGGAGAGAGGGCAGAGAGAAAGAATTTCAAGCAGACTTCCTGCTTAGAGAGGAGACTGATGTGGGGCTCAGTTTCACAAGCTTTAGATCATGACCTGAGCTGAAACCAAGAGTTGGCCCTCATCTGACTGAGCCACCCAGGTGCTCTGCTTTTCTTTTTCAACATTACTTTGGCTATTCAGGGTCTTTTCTCACTTCAAACAAATTTTAGAATTTTTTGTTCTAGCTCTATGAAAAATGTTGGTGTTATTTTGATAGGATTGCATTAAACGTGTAGATTGCTTTGGGGGAGTATAGACATTTGAACAATATTTGATCTTCCAGTGCATGGGCATGGAATGTTTTTCTGTTTCTTTGTGTCTTCTTCAATTTCTTTCATAAGTGTTCTATAATTTTCAGAGTACAGATCATTTACCTGTTTGGTTAGGTTTTTTCCCTAGGTATCTTATGGGTTTTGGTGCCATTACAAATGGGACTGATTCCTTGATTTCTATTTCTGCCACTTCATTATTGGTGTGTAGAAATGGCAACAGATTTCTGTAGGTTGATTTTGTATCCTGTGATTTTGCTGAATTCCTGTATTAGTTCTAGCTGTTTTTTGGTGGAGTCTTTCAAGTTTTCTACATAGAATATCATGTTATCTGTGAAGGGTGAAAGTTTGATTTCTTCCTTGACAATTTGGATGCCTTTCATTTCTTTTTATTTGACTGCTGGGACTAGGACTTCCAATACTATGTTGAACAACAGTTTTACTAAACATTTGAAGAAAAGTTAACACTCATTCTTCTCAAACGTTTCCAAAAATAGAAGAGGAAAGAAAACTTCCAAAGTCATTCTATGAGGCCAGCATTACACTGATACCAAACCAGATAAAGACACCACACACACAAAAAAAGAACCAGTATCTCTGATGAACATGGATGCAAAAATCCTCAAAAAAGTATTGGCAAATATTTTGGGGGTGCCCGAGTGCCTCAATTGGCTAAGTGTTTGACTCTTGATTTTGGCTCAGCTCATGATCTCAAGGTTCTGAGATTGAGCTCTGCATCATGGTCCACCCTTGGAGTGGAGCCTGCTTAAGATTCCCTCTTTCTCTGCTGCCAGCCCTCTCCCTCTCTAAAATATATATGCATTGGCAAACAGAATCCAACAATACATTAAAAAAAATCATTCACTGTGATCAAGTGGGATTTAATTCTAGGATGCAAGGGTAGTTCAATATTCACAAATCAATCAACATGATATATCACATCAACAAGAGAAAAGATAAAAGCCATATGGTTGTTTCAATAGATCTTTGTTGACTAAGGAGAACTGAAAGCAAAGAAAATTTAACAGATAACCCTGTACTATAAGAAACATCATTATGATCCAGGAAGAATTTCTGCTAATCTAGAGCATGGTCTTGGCTCCTTTCTCTTATAAACCTCTTACCAATAGTGACCATTGGAAGAACTCAACACATTAAAATGTGAGCAGTAATTTAAAAAGGAATCAGCATGGGAATATATCTATCTATCTATCTATCTATCTATCTATCTTTTGGGGGGAGGTGAGAGATAGATATATATATCTCTCACCTCCCCCCAAAAGAGGAAAGAAATAATAAACAAGAAAGATAAGTGGAGAAAGAAAATTCTCGTTAGGAAAAGGGACACAATGGATCAGATAAAAACTTTGACCAGGCATGTTGTCATGAATTAAAAGACAAAATAAAAATAATTTTCAATCATGCAATCTCTCTATAAATTAAAACTCAAAACCAGAGATCTCCAAAGACTCAGGGAAGATATACTGAGACCACAGAAGGAATTGAATAATGAACCCAGGAAAGAAATAGGAAAGTATTATAGAAATGAAAGTCTCATTGAAACTAGCCCAAAGGAGACTTGACATAACTGAAAACATTTTGGAGACAAGGAGATAGGTAGAATTAAGAAAATCATGAAAAATGAAACAGAATATATGAAAAAAGTAAAAGAATTGGAAACAAAAATAATTGATAGGAAAGGTAAAGAAGCTCCAACATACCAGAAGGTACAGATTAAATGAAATAGGTCAATTTTTTAAATGTATAATTTAAGATTTTTCTTCCTAGAAACAAAGCCAGGGTCCGGGAGTCAAGCCCCCTTGAGCAGAGAGCCTGATGGGGGACTCGATCCCAGGACCCTGGGATCATGACCTGAGCCAAAGGCAGAGGCTTAACCCACTGAGCCACCCAGGCGCCCCATAGTCTTTGTTTCTGATTTTATTTCTGATACACCTGCCACTGCCACCATACTTGACTAATCATTGTTTCCAAAATTCATCTGTACTTTTTCACTCTGAAGTAACTTTTCCTTTGTTTATTTTTATTAAAGATTCATCCATCTTTAAGAGCCCATTCATTTACCATCTGGCTTTCTAAAGCAAATCTTCCCTTTACCCCCATGTCTTTGAGTTTGGGCCATCAATAGAATAGTGTTCTGACAGTGGTTTGCTTTCGTTTTCAGTTAGTGGTGTTTGTGCCCATGTACCTTCTTCTTTACACAGAGAGATTGTGTCTTCTTCATTTTGGTATATCCCACTAACCTCTTCCCCAACTTTTGCATATTCTGTAGGCTCAGAGATGATGCCCCAGGTGAATCAGAAATTTGTGACTCCTCTGCAGAACTTTAGTGGTCTGAAAGTGGCTTGAAAACAGATTAGAAACCAGAGGGATTAACCACAAATAATGAAGTAATAGCACAACAGAAGTACCCTGGAGACTTGCTGTACTTCTAAATGGCATTCTCTACTGTGACCTTTTTTTGGTTGCAATTTCCACATGTCTATTTATGTTGCAATTTATTACAATTGGTGCAGATTTTTAAAAAGTGAGACATTGTATTTGATATGACTGATTTCCAAAAGAGACTAGATGATGAATGCAAACAAATTTGTTGCCGGAAATATTAATACAGGCTTTGAGACAGTTTTTGAAAATGTATAAAAGTATTTGAAAGAAATATTTGAGTAGAAAAGTGATTTTTAAAGAAGTCACTTAGCTAAGGACAATACCTATATTGCACCACTTGTCTTCTTCCACTAGAGAGCAGCAATGACTCATTATTTCATCAGGAAATCATTAAAAATGCTTTGGAATTATCCATGGAATACAGTTTTCAAAGTAAAATTGGACAAAATGCAAATTTGTCACTAATTTAAAAAGCATATATTTTGTTGGCTTTCTGACCAAGTAGAAATTAAGCCCTAGTTTTAGCCATTAAGTTTAATAAAGCAAAATGTGTTACATAGCAGAACAATTCTCTTACATCAGTTTTCAACTTCTCATTTTATTTGTTCACGCAGCAAATGTGAATTAAGCTCTATTCTGTGCTAAGCCCTGTGCTTTTCCTGCAAATACGAAGCTAAATAACATATAGTCCTTGCTGCAAAGAACCCTATTTCATTTAAAAAAATTTTTGAGTATTCCTATGCTAAATAAAATAGGGGATCCAGATATGTATAAAACATAATAATAAATAGCATGCAGGGGCGCCTGGGTGGCTCAGTGGGTTAAGGCCTCTGCCTTCAGCTCAGGTCATGATCTCAGGTCCTGGGATCGAGCCCCATGTCGGACTCTCTGCTCAGCAGGGAGCCTGCTTCCTCCTCTCTCTCTGCCTGCCTCTCTGCCTGCTTGTGATCTCTCTCTCTCTGTCAAATAAATAAAAATAAAATCTTAAAAAAAATCTATTAAAAAAAATAATAAATAGCATGCAGGGGCGCCTGGGTGGCTCAGTGGGTTAAAGCCTCTGCCTTCGGCTCAGGTCATGATCCCAGGGTCCTGGGATCGAGCCCCACATCGGGCTTTCTGATCAGCAGGGAGCCTGCTTCCTCCTCTCTCTCTGCCTGCCTCTCTGCCTACTTGTGATCTCTGTCTGTCAAATAAATAAATAAAATCTTTTAAAAATAATAATAAATAGCATGCATCGAATGCATACAATGCACTGGGCACCGTTATAAGTTGCTTTACTTCTTTCATCTCACTTACTACTCAAACCTCTAAGAAGTAGGAACCAGTATTGTTGTTTTACAGGTGGGAGGTAGAGTTATGAGATTAAGTACCTTGCAAGCATCATATAATATTTTTTAAGTGGTGGACCAGCATTTGTATAGAGGCAGTCTTTTTTTTTTTTCCCCTTAGTGTGTTTTTTTTAAAAAAATTAACATATAATGTATTATTTGTTTCAGGGGTACAGGTCTGTGATTCATCAGTCTTACACAATTCACAGCTCTCACCATAGCACATACCCTCTCCAGTGTCCAGCCGCCCCATCCTTCCTACCCTCCTCCATTCCAGCAACCCTCAGTTTGTTTCCTGAGATTAAGAGTCTCTTATGGTTTGTCTCCTCTGGTTTTGTCCCGTTTCATTTTTCCCTCCCATCCCCTATGATCCTCTATTTTGTTTCTCAATTTCCTAATATCAGTGAGATCATATGATAATTGTCTTTCTCTGCCTTATTTCGCTCAGCATAATACCCTCTAGTTCCATCCACGTCATTGCAAATGGCAAGATTTCATTTTTTTGATGGCTGCTTAATATTCCATTGTATATATATACCACATCTTCTTTATCCATTCATCTGTCAGTGGACATCTGGGCTCTTTCCATAGTTTGGCTATTGTGGACATTCCTTCCATAAACATTGGGGTGCATGTGCCCCTTCAGATCACTACGTTTGTATCTTTGGAGTAAATACCCAGTAGTGCAATTGCTGGGTCCCAGGGTAGCTCTATTTTCAACTTTTTGAGTAACCTTCATACTGTTTTCCAGAGTGGCTGCACCAGCTTGCCTTCCTACCAACATTGTGGGAGGGTTCCCCTTTCTTGAATAGAGACAGTCTTAATACAACATCTATAGTCCACTCTTGCCCACGTAAGCTCTGTTCTCAAAAAACAGTTACTTATGGAGAAATGAGTCATCCTGGGGAAATAAACAGTATCATGACTTAAGTGCTTCTTCTTGAGGTCTATGACAAAGTGTCAATAAAAAGATTCCTCTTTCTCAACTAGATTCTGATCAGTTTGAGGAATAAA
>PISX010032314.1:0-16352 GCA_004024625.1 Mellivora capensis
TCTCATACATTGCTGGTAAGAATGTAAAATGGTGTAACAATGAAAAACAGTTCACAGTTCTGCAAAACTAAGCATAGGATTATCAGATGATTCAACAATTCCAGTTTTAGGTTTAGAGCCAAATAAATTGTAAAAAAAGGTGTTCAAATAAAAGCTTGTTAATGAAGTGTCATATTCACACTACTCACAATAGTGAATCGCTGAAAATTATTCAAATGTCCATCAACTGTTGCCTGGATTTTAAAAATGGATTTAAAAAATAAAAAAATGTGATACACAAACAATGGAATTTATTCAGCCGTAAAAAGAATGAAGTACTGATAGAGACATGGTACAACACGGACAAACCTTGAAAGTATTCTGCTAAATGAAATAAACCAAATTCTTAAGGCCACATATTGTATGATTCCATTTATAAGAAATACTCCAAATAGGAAAATCCATAGAGCCAGAAAGTGGTCTCTATGGAAATTCTGACACTCAATGACTGCCAGATTAGTGCTTACTAGAGCTGGGGAATGGGTGGCGGTGAGATATGACTGCCTAATGAATACAAGGTTTCCTTTTGTGTGATGAAAATAATCTGGAAACTGTTGATGGTGGCACAACATTGTGAATATACTAAAAGCCACTTAATGTACAATTCAAAACACTTGAAATAATGAATTTTATGTGAATTTTATCTCAACAAAGGTAAAAAAAAGTAGGAATTACATGTAATAAGCAGGAAAAATAATAAATGTAAAGGGTAGGAAAATGTTCGACTATTTTGTGAATTGTGAAATATGAATTGGCTAAACTTGTCCATTTAAACTAGATTGAAAAATAATTTCACATATATGCTATTTAAAAGAGACTATACATGCATTTAGGAAGTGATAAATTCTAAAGAATACAGATACATAAAATCTTTAGTTGAAATAAGTTGAGGGAAAAAAGTGAATCAAGGAAATAGCAACCCAAAGAAAATTAGTGTGCTTGTACGATTGTCAGACAATATAGATTTTGAAAAAAAAAAAAAAAAAAAAAAAAAAAAAAAAAAAAAAAAAAAAAAAAAAAAAAAAAAAAAAAAAAAAAAAAAAAAAAAAAAAAAAAAAAAAAAAAAAAAGAACCCACTGGTAGATGAAGTCATGATGAGAAAATACTTGATTTTGTAAGAATAACTAAAAAATATGGTGTGTACCTAATAAATATACTCAAAATATATAGACAAAAAAATTGATGGTAATAGAAACTGACAAATCCATCTTAGTGAGACCTTTCAACATATGTCTGTTAGTTAAACTTAAAAAACGAGATGGAAGCTAAAGGAAATAGAAAGAATTGACTTCTGCAAATACAGAGCATATTCTTCAAGAACATCAGAAAATTACAAAATTTTTTTCTCTAATTGATCAAACACAAGAAAGCTTAGTAAATTTATTTTTCAATATTATTTAAATTCCAGTAAAATAAATGTATATTGTTATATTAGTGTCAGATGTACAATATAGTGATTCAACAATTCCATATATTCCTTAGTGCTCATCATAAGTATACTCATAATTCACTTTACCTATTTCCCCACCACTCCTCATAACCATCTGTTTGTTATCTATAGTTAAGAGTCTCTTTTTTGTTTCTTTTTGTTTTGTTTTTTTCCTTAAAGTTCACATGAGTAAAATAATATGGTATTCTTCCTTCTTTGACTGACTTATGTCACTTAGCACTATACCCGGTAGAGCCAGCTACATTGTTGCAAATGGTGGGATTTCATTCTTTTTTTATGGCTCAGTAATATTTCATTGCATATATACACACTTTATTCATTCATCTATCAACGAACACAGGGTTACTTCCATAGTTCATCTATTATAAATAATACTGTAATAAACATAGGGGTGCATATATCTTTTTGAATCAGTGTTTTTGTTTCCTTGGGTAAATAAATCAGTAGAGGAGATACTGGATCATGTGGTAATTCTATTTTTAATTTTCTGAGGACCTTCCACAATGTTTTCCACAGTGGCTGCACCACTTTGCAATCCTCTTAACTATGCTAATGGTTCCTTTTTTTCCACATCACTGCAAACACTTGAAAGTGCAAACACTTGTTCCTTTTGTTTTTTATTTAAGCCATTTTGACTGCTGTGAGGTACTATCTCATTTTGGTTTTGACATTTCCCTGATTATGAGTGATGTTGAACATCTTTCATGTGTCTGTTGGCCATTTCGATGTCTTCTTTGGAGAAATGTCTGTTCATGTCTTCCACCCATTTTCAAATTGGATTATTTGTTTAATAGGTGTTGAGTTGTATAAGTTCTTTATATGTTTTAGACCCTAACTCTTTATTGGATATGCCATTTGCAAATATCTTCTCCCACTCAGATTAACTTTTAGTTTCTTTGATTATTTACTTTGTTCTTCAGAAGCTTTTTATTTTAATTAGTCCTAATAGTTTATTTTTGCCTTTGTTTCCTTTGTCTCAAAAGACATAACTAGAAATATGTTGCTATAACTGATGTCAGAGTAATTACTACCTGTGCTCTCTTCAAGGATTTTTGTGGTTTCAGGTCTTATATTTAGGCCTTTAATGCATTTTTAGTTTATTTTTGCATATCATACGAAAAAGTAGTGCAGTTTCATTATTTTGCATGTAGCTGTCCAGTTTTTTCAGCAACAATTTTTGAATGGACTGTCTTTTTCCCATTGCATATTTTGGTCTCCTTTGTCAAGGATTAATTCACCATATAAGCATGGACTTATTTCTGGGATCTCTAATCTGTTTTCTTGATCTTTGTGTTTATTTGTTGTTGTTGTTGTTTTTGTGTGTTTGACAGTACCATAGTGTTTTCATTGTTACAACGTTGAAATATATCTTGAAATCTGGGATTGTGATACTTCCAGTTTTGTTCTTTAACAAGATAGGTTTGGCTATTTGGTGTCTTTTGTGGTTTCATACAAATTTTAGTATTATTTGTTCTAGTTCTGTGAAAAATAACTTTGGAACTTTGATAGGGACTGCATTAAATTGGTAGATTGCTTTGGGTATTACTGACATTTTGACAATCTCATTTCCATCCTCATTTCTCAATCTATAAGCATGGACTATCTTTCCATTTGCTTGTGTAGTCCTCAATTTCTTTTATCAATGTTTTCTGGTTTTCAGAATACAGGTCTTTCCCTTCTGTGATTAGATTTATTCCTAGGTATCTTATTTTTTTTTCTAGGTATCATATATTTGTTGCAATTGTAAATGGAACTATTTTATTAATTTCTCTTTCTTTTACTTCATTATTAGTGTATAGAAATGGAGCAGATTTTTGTATATTGATTTTCAATCTCAAGACCTTACTGAGTTAATTTGTCAGTTCTAATAGTTTTTTGGTGGTGTTATCAGGTTTTCTATATGTAGCATCACGTCTTCTGTGAACAGTAGACGTTTTACTTCTTCCTTACAAACTTGGATGCTTTTTATTTCTTTGTGTTATCTAATTGCTGTGGCTGGGACTTCCAGTATTATGTTGAATAAAAGTGGTGAGAGTGGATGTATGGTATGGACATAGAGGTATGTTCACTCTAAACCCACCTTGTTAAGGGTTTTTATCATGAATGGATGTTGTATTTAGTCAGGCACTCTTTCTATGTCTATTGAAATGATAATACAGTTTTTATCCTTTCTCTTATTGGTGTGATGTATTATGTTGACTGATTTATAAATATTGAACCACCCTTGCATTCCAGGAATAAACTCCACTTGATCCTGGTGGATGATTTTTAAAATATATTGTGGGACCATGAGAGACTATGGACTCTGAAAAATAACCTGAGGGTTTTGAAGGGGCGGGGGGTGCAAGGTTGGGGGAGCCTGGTGGTGGGTATTGTGGAGGGCACGCATTGCATGGAGCACTGGGTGTGGTGTAAAACTATGAATTCTGTTACGCTGAAAAGAAATTTAAAAAAAAAAAAAATATATATATATATATTGTGGGATTTTGTTTTGTAGTATTTTTTTGAGGATTTTTGCATCTGTGTACATCAGGGATATTAGCCTATAGTTATCTGTTTTTGTGGTGCCTTTGTCTCATTTTGGTATCTGGGTAATGTTGCCTTCATAAATTGAATTTGGAAGCATTCCTTCCTCTTCCATTTTTTAAGGATAGTTTGAGAATAGATTAATCCTTCTTTAAATTTTTGGTAGAATTTACCTGCAAAAACGTCTAGTCTTGGATTTTTGTTTGGAGTTTTTTTTTTTTTAGATTATTTATTTATTTATTTGACAGACAGATATTACAAATAGGCAGAGAGGCAGGCAGAGAGAGAGGAAGAAGCAAGCTCCCTGCTGAGCAGAGAGCCCAATGCGGGGCTCGATCCCAGAACCCTGAGTCCATGACCTGAGGCGAAGGCAGAGGCTTTAACCCACTGAGGCCACCCAGGCACCCCTGTTTGGAGCTTTTTGATTCCTGATTCAATTTCATTGTTGGTCATCAGTCTGTTCAAATGTTCTATTTCTTCCTGATTCAGTTTTACAAGGTTATATTTTTCTAGTTACTTATTTTTTAGTTTGTCCAGTTTGTTGGCATATAATTTTTCATAATCTTTTATAATCCTTTGCATTTCTGTGGTATTAGTGTCCTAGTTTTGATTTTGAGTCCCCCCCCAATGAATCTTACTAAAAGTGTATCAATTTTATTGATCTTTTCAAAGAATCAGCTCCTAGTTTGATTAATCTGTTCTATTGTATTTTTTTTTTCCTATTTCATTTATTTCTACTCTAATACATTATTTCTTTCCTTCTCCTGATTTGGGGTTTTGTTTGTTCTCTTTTTAGATCTTTCAGGTGTGAGGTTAGGTTGGGTGAGATCTTTCTTGCTTTTTAAGGTAGTCCTGTATTGCAATAAACTTCCCTCCAGGGACTGCTTTTGCTGCATCCCAAAGATTTGGAACCATTATGTTTTCATTTTCATCTGTTTCCGTGTTTTTTGTTTTTTGTTTTTTTAATTTCCTCTTTGATTTCTTGATTGATCCATTCATTGTTCAGTAGCATGTTATTTAACCTCTATGTATTTGTGTTCCTTCCAGATTTTTCTCCTGTGGCTGATTTCTAGTTTCATAGCATTATGGTCAGATGTATGGCATGTCTTCAATTTTTTGAATTTGTTGAGACTTGTTTTGTGGTCTGTGTTCCATCCTGGAGAATGTTGCATGAGCACTTAAGAAGAATGTATATTCTGTTGTTTTAAGATGGAATGTTTTGAATATATCTGTTAGATCCATCTGGCCCAGTGTGTCATTCAAAGTCATTGTTTCCTTGTTGATTTTCTGTTTGGATGATCAATCCACTAATGGAAGTGGGGTGTTTAAATTATCTACTATTACTGTATTACTATTGATTACTTCCTTTATGTTTGTTACTACCTGCTTTGTGTATTTGGCTGCTCCCATGTTGGGTGCATAAATATTTACAATTGTTATAATTGTTGTTGGATTGCTCTCTTTGTGAGTGTCCTTCTTTGTTTCTTGTTACAGTCTTTGTTATAGTCTATTTTTTCTGATATAGGTATTGCTACTTTGGTTTTCTTTTCACTTGATTTGCGTGATAAATGCTTTTCCATTCCTTTGCTTTCAATCTACTTGTGACTTTAGGTCTGAAATGAGTTTCTTGTAGGCAGCATATAGAGAGGTCTTGCTTTTTATCCATTCTTTCACACTATGTTTTTTGATTGGAGCATTTATTCCATTTACATGCTAAGTAATTATTAATGGGATTTGCTTATTGTCCTCTTCTTGTTTTATGGTTGTTTTTGTAGTTCTCCTCTGTTCCTTCTCTTGCTCTCTTTTTTCATGGTTTGTTGGCTTTCTTTAGTGATATACTTGAATTTCTTGCTTTTTATTTTTTACCTATCTATTGCTGGTTTTTGATTTGTTGTTACCATTAGGTTTGTATATAACATCTTATGCCTATAGAAGTCTATGTGAAGCTGATGGTTGCTTAAACTTAAACCCATTCTTTACTCTTCTTCCTCCTACATTTTAGGTATATAGTGTTAATATTTTACATCCTTTTATTTTGTGAATCCCTTGACTGATTTTAATATGTGTACTTACTTTTTACTACTTTTGTGGTTCCTACTAATCCCTACTTTATAGTCTTTCCTTTCTATTCAGAGAGTCCCTTTAACATTTCTTATAGGGCTAGATTATTCATCATAAATTCCTTTAACTTTTGTTTGTCTGGGAAGCGCTCTTCCTCTCCTATTCTAAATGATAGCCTTGCTGTAAGGAGTATTCTTGGCTGCAGATTTTTTCTTTCAGCGCTTTGAATTTATTGTGCCACTTTTATGTAACTTTTTTCTCTTGATGCTTTTAAAATTCTCTCTTTATGACTACTTTTTGCTATTTAAATACTGTGGATCTTAATGTGGACCTCTTTGGGTTGATTTTATTGGGGGCTCTCTGTGCATCCTGGATCTGCATATCTGTTTGCTTCCCCAGATTGGGGAAGGATTTATGTTATTTATTCAAAGATATTTTATTCCCCCTTTTCTTTTTCTCCTCCTTCTGGGATCCCTGTAATGTGAATGATGTTATGGTCGATGGTGTTGCTAAGTTCCCTTAATCTATTCTCATTTTTATTAACCCTTTTTTCTTTCTTCTGTTCAGCCTGAGTGGTTTCTGTTACTCTGTGCTCCAGGTGTCTGATCTGCCTCCTTTAGTTCACTATTTATTATATCCCTTGTGTTTTAAATTTCAGTTGTTGACTTCTTTGTCTCTGAATGGTTCTTTTTTATGTTTTCTATCTCTTTGTTGAGGGTTTCACTGAGGTCCTCCTCTTTTCTCCAGCCCTTTGGGTATCTTTATGACCATTTAAATTCTCTATCAAGCATATTACTTACCTATATAATTTAACTCTCTTGCTGTGATTTTGTCTTTTCTTTCAGATGGAACATATTCTTTGGTCTTCTCATTTTTTGTGACCCTCTCTCTCTTACTATCTGTTAGGAAAGTCAGCTAGATCTCCTGTGCTTGAAAGTAGTGGCCTATGAAGAGGAGGTTCTGCAGTGCTATGCAGAGGAGTATCCCCTGTTTATGAGACCCTGGTTCTTCAGGATTGTCTTCTTTCTGTGTACTATGTATGTTGTGTGTGCCCTGCTATAGTGGTCAAGTCATTTTTGCCTTCAGTCCAGTCATCTGTAATGGCTTTCCTTGCCTTTTGTGGGCAAGTTTTGTTCCCTGTTTTGTAAGTGGTATAGTTTGGGGCTTCTTTGGGCTTGAGTTAGGTCAGACCAAGTATTGGCTAGAGCTGTGGTAGCACCAAACTGCAGGGCTCTCTCTGTGCTGGCCCCTTGGGGTCTGGTTGGAATTTGGAGCCTATAGTCATACCAGATGTGTGTACCCAGGCCACTGCTGGGGCTGCAGCTAAACTGGTGTGTAGGGTTATTTTCCCCACTCCCTGTTGCATGAGTCACTTTGGAGCGGTACTGGCCCTTGTTGGGGCTGCTTGCACAATGCCAGACTTATGGCACCATGACTCCTGCCTAGGGCATGTTGTTGGGGGGAAGTCTGAAGAAGAGGATGGGGGTGGGGCACTTGGTGTTTGCAAAGTTCGCCCTGGTCTGTTGTGGGAGAAGACATGTCACAGCTTGGTGAACTGCTGAGTGGGGGATTGGAGGCTTGAGTCCATAGGAGTATATGGAGGCAGGTTGCACTGCTGGTTTCTGCAAGTGTCTGCATATGGAGGGTGGGAGGCAGGGGATGGAAACTGTACCTGTCAGCTCTTTTGTTCTTGGAGAAGTCTCCTAAAGATCCTTGCCCTTCCAGCACACATTCTGAGACCAGTAAATAAATGTCCTTCCTGTATACTCCAGGTGTTTTTCAAACTGCTGTTTCTGTGCTGTATCTCAGTGGGGCTGTTTGTTATGCTATTTCTTTAAGGGCAGAGACTCAGTTTCCTATTACACTCCAGCCTATCCCAGAGTAGAGCTAGCTGATTTTTTTTTAACGCAGTGCCATTTTTAATAAGCCAGAATACCACAGAATTGAATATATGGATAAAAATTCTGAAGCTAGCTGATTTTTAAAGTTCCTGTTGTTAAGCCTTGCTGGTTGTAAAACTTACCATGTTAAGTCTGTCTAGGTTTCAAAGCCAAATGTTATAGGGATTCATCTTCCCAGTGCAGGTCCGTGCCTCTGGTGCCTGGTGTGGGGTCTGTTCCTCTTCCTTCTCCTTGGTTGCAGTGTCCCTCCCCACTGCAGACACAGTCTTACAAGTCACCTTGGTTCACATCTGTGTCTCTGCCCTTCCTACCATTTTTAATGTGGCATTTTCTCTATGATTAGCTATAAGGAAACTATTCTGCCAGTCTTTGGGTGGTTTTCTGGATTATTTACACTAATGTGTTACCTACGTATATCTGTGGGACAAGGTAAGCCTAAGATCTTCCTACTCTGCCATCCGTTCCTAAAATCTCTAAGCCTAGCAAATTTAAAATATAGGTAGAATTCACAGGTGTATCCATCTGGTCCTTTTTATTTTTTGAACTTTTATTTTTTGATAGTTTTTTGATTCTCAATTCTGTTTTGTTTTGAGCAACCATTCTGTTCAGATTTTCTGTTTCTTCCTCATTCAGTTTTAGAGGATTTTATATTTCTAGTAGTTTATTTCTTCTAGGTTGTCCAATGTATTGATATGCAATTTTTTCACAGTAGTCTCTTATATTTCTTTGTATTTCTGTAGTGTCAGACATCATCTCTCATTTCTGATTTTATTTATTTGGGTTTTTTTTTCTTGATGAGTCTGGTTAAGGGTTCATAAATTTTGTTTATTTCTTCCAAGAACCAGCTCTTGGATTTACTGATTTTTTTTTTCATTATGCCATTTATTTCTGGTCTGATATTATTTCCTTCTTTCTACTTATCTTGGGCTTTGTTTATTCTTTTCTGGTTCCCTTAGGTATAAGATTAGGTTATTTGAACTTTTTCTTATTTTTTGAGGTAAGCCTATATTGATAGTGCTTTCACAGCATCTCAGAGATTTTGGACAATTGTATTCTCATTTATCTCAACCTATGTCTTTAAATTTCTTTTTTGGGTGTTTCATTGACCCATTTGTTGTTTAATATTATGTTGTTCTTTCAATTTTTTAATTTTTTTCTTTATTTTAATTTCTAATGTAGTTAGCATACCATGTTATATTAGTTTTAGGTATACCATAGTGATTCAACAACTCCATACATCACTTGGTGCTCATCACAAGTGCATTCCTTAATCCCCATCACCTATTTAACCCCTTCCCCTACCACCTCCCTTCTGGTAACCATCAGTTTGTTCTCTATGGTTAAGTATGTTTCTTGTTTTTTTTTCTCATTTTCTTTCTTCTTTTGTTTCTTAAATTCCATATACAAGTGAAAATCATATGGTTTTGGCTTTCTCTGACTAACATTTTGTTTAGAGTTATGTTCTCTATCTTCATCCATGTCAAGTTTTTTAATAATTCATCTTAAAGAAATGATTTCCAAACCTATGTTGGATTTTATTATTATATCTAAGTAACTTTATATTTATTTCTTGGAGAAAAAGGGGAGTTCTGATTACTTCCTACTATGTCAGAAAGGGAGTCAAGTAAAATGAAAGCTGGGTCTTGATGGATGAGTAAGAATTCACTGAGGTCAGGGGAGAAAGAGATTTAAGGGAGATGGAAAACTTATGTAATCTTTGAATTTTGTTATAGATGGGAATCAAATACTTAATCACACTTTTAGAAAGCAGTAGGTGTAGTTGAGTTCTCTCTTCCATACTGCCTCCCTTGTAATTACTTTCCATTGTTTTTTCTTAGCTCTGGCATCTAATTATCACAAAACCATGCCTTTAAATCAGAATCTCCTTACTGTCAATTTAGTTCGAAGATACAGTGGCTTCAATGACAGAGCATTTAGCTAGATAAAAAAAGTCTTCAGCCATTACTCAGCAACTTCATTTTAAATACTGTAATAGGATTTTCTTCTCAGAACTCAAAAGGCCACACTGCTATTAATTGCTTAAACTGCTATTTGATGTAGGACCTCCGCATTTCTCTCTGTGGAGGAGGGGAGTTAAAGCAAATGGAATTTCTACAGTATATTCCAAATTAATATAGAGTATCTTTAAACCAAGGCAAAAATAATTTTAATGATAATGTTAGTAATTGCAGTGGCTACTAATTACATAACACCCTAAGCACTAACTAGATGCCTGATGTTATTGACAGTGATAATAATTCATATTTGTCTAGTGTTAACTAAGTCCCTGACAATATTCTAAGTGTTTGATATGCATTCTTTTATTTAATCCTGCAAAAACCTTATAAAGTATACATTATGGCTTTTCTAAAAGTCATTCTTCTTTAAACAAGCAGAAATGGAGGCTCAGAAAATTACAGAAATTGCCCAGGGTTACCAAACTCATAAATGCTATCATAGGGATTTTAACTAAAATCTCTGAGTTCACGGTCCAAGCTATTAACTGTATCATATGCTCCCTTCCACATATCTTATTTGTTAGCCACTCATTGTTCTCTTATTAAGCTTATGTTAAAGTAAGGTGATAGAGGTGCAGGGAATAACTTTCCCAAATGACAGCGCTAGTTAGTGTCAGGGTAGTCATTGGAAATTAAATTGTCTGATTCCCAAGACTGTGCTCTTACCCCTCTGCCTATCTGTTTAGAACAGAGCTTCAGTGAAAATGCTATAATGGGTATTAGTGGGGAGGAACAAATAAAACTAGCTTCTTACAAGCGCATATCTTAGTTGATGGGAGAAGAGATGCCAAACCCTGTAGAAAAGCCCACTTGCTGCAGGTATTCTGGAATGTTCTGCAGTAAGATCAGGTTAATCCTGCATGGAAATGTAGAGGTTGACTATGAGGATGCATATTATCATTTTAATAAGAAAACTATGATTTCTTTCTTCAGATGTGAATTTTGCTTCAATTTCCTTGGGTTAAATAAACCTTCATAATCTCTGTAATGTGCTATGGTTGAGGGCATCTTAAAACCATTCATAAGTTTCAAGTATTGGAAATAATATTGTAAGAGTAACAATCACCAGTGACAGACCTAGACCATTTTCCCCCGCTTGGAATCATAGTGCTTAGGCAGCTGTAGTTTTTAACTGTGGTTCTGAACCTTAGTTGCACATAGAATCACTGAAGGCCTTTAAAAAATGTTGAAGCTGGACTGCATCCCCAGAGAGTTTGATCTCCCTTGTCTGGGGTATGTTTGGGCATTAGGATTTTCAAAATCCTCTCAGTGGTTTTTATGTGCAGCCAAGGTTCAGAATCAATGATGCAGAAACTTGAAGCCCTGAGGTTGCCACTATGCCCTAATCAAGGATTGTAGTGCTCCTTTTCTCTACCTCACTGAACACGACTCTTAAATTTTGACAAACCATTGAAGTTTTCATTGAGTTTTAATATGTAATCTAAAATTATGTATTTGTTTTGACTTGAGTGTGAAGGCACAGGGGACCTAGGAAAGTTTAGATATCAAATATTGGGAGAATCTTGGAAGCATCCCAACATTTATAGAAGATTTATGCTAGGATTCATCTATATTTGAATCAAAGTCTCTGTAGTCAGCTCTGTAGCATATTCTCATACAGATTTTTACCTCAAGGATTGGTTTATGTAGTACACATAAAACAATCAAAATTCTGCAACCTAAGTAAAACTTTGCATATTACCAACTTGCATGGGGGACTCACTTGCTGTCTGTTGGAAGTCCAGCCCAACCTGCATTCTGATGCACTGGCATTACTGTGGAAACATCACCATGGCAAAGGCCATCTTTGGTTTTCTCTGGGTCTTTGTCTCCAGAGAGCTTTGATCTTGGGGAAATTTCTTCACCATTCTGGAGTTTGATTGAATGATTGGTAATGATTTTTTTACCCCCAAATCTGTTTCCTTGTGTTTTAGTTGCTCATTAATGTTTTCACTGGGGTAAGAACCACATCATCTACTTGTTTTGAAGACATTCTCTTCTCTGCTTTCAGGGAGTGTCTGGTCCAGCATTGTGTGAATAGCACACATCATAGTACCATGGGAAAGCATATACCAACACATGATGCTGTGTTCTGGGGTAAGCCCAGAACTCTTTCTGCTTCAACCCTTCCCCTTTTTATTTTCTTCTTTTCTTTCAAGGAAGAGGAATGCTCCTGACCACTGTTTGGGTCAACTTTTCTATAGTTAGAGATTCATTGATCTAAATAAAGAAGGTATTTCAAGCACTCAGTTCTCTTACTCACTTTTTTGGGGGCACTGGTGGTAGTCCTTTTCATCAGTCTGGCATGATGTGATTTGAGACTCACTTTTGAGCTCTGAAGTAGGTTTCCTCTGCTTCAGAGGTTCTTGTCTTTTGACCTTTTGTCTGACTTATCAATAGTAAAATGAATCTTCTGCGTGTCCCAGACCATGACTCTGTGTTGGTAGTTGGAAAATAATTATCTTATGAAAACTGAGAATTAATTTACTGGTCACCACCAGTCTGTATCCTCTCTACCACCATCTTGTAAAATGATTGGTTTAGTATGGGTTTCTAATATTTTTGGATCCCTTAGCTAAAATAACCTTCTAATATACTCTTAGTCACACTATCAAGAAGAAAATTTATTTGCTTGGCTAATGATGACCAAATGGGCTGCTTGAAAGGTGCCACAATAATTGCTTCATAAATATTTGTTGACTGAATTAATGAATATATAACTGAGCAATGAAATTTCTAATTACTCTGTTATCATGTTGGTAATAATAAAGTGAGGCTATAACAGCAGTCTTGTAGCTGCCAGGTAAGTTCTTTACCCATTTCCTCATCTATGCATAGCTACCACCCATATCCATTTCTGGCTCATAAATAAATTCTGCAGCCCAAAGAATCAATAGGATAGATACTTAAATTTAACCCCCAATACTTTTTAAGTATTTCAGGAACGTTTTTTCAGTGGTTATGCAGACATCTGGAAAAGGCAATATTTAAATCATTTATGCAAAAACACTGCTTATGCTACATATGCAGTTTGAAATAACCGTCTTGAATTCTATATACAAGTGGTTATTTTTATAAACCCAAGATACCTCAGCTATATCTCACTTACATATTGAAATAATAGAGTGAGAGGATCCTAAATTAATGCATTTCAGTTTATTTTTTAGTGCAGTATGCAAATTTAGAATTGGGACAAAGCCAAAATGTACGCTAGCATATGCCTACTGGCATACCCTTCTTCTTACACTAAGTCATTTCCTCATTCCTTCATCCTTTCCCAGGTAATGTTTCCCTCTACTCACTGACCAGTGGCCTTACATTCTCTCCATTCTGACTCTTCCCATTGTAATCCTCAGTCAGGAAATTTTCTAATAGACTTTGTCATATAGAGGTACATACAGATTTTTTTTTTTAAGTTGAGTGTGATCCTCTCAGAGAAATTTTCCTTTAGGCAGGCAGCAAGAAGACTTTAACCAAAGAAATAAAACTTTTATTGTGGAATTGCCCTGATCAGTAGACATGAGGAGATATGTCAGAAACCGAGTTATGGGGAAAGTTAACTTTCATGTGTATCTGAATGCAAACCTGTAATTAGATTAGGTCCAGTGTGTGGTCTTCAACATATCCAGCCTGCAGACTACACACTCTGCACCTTCGTGGAGGGTGCCTCTTTGTGAGTAGTTTCATAGAATAATTGGGGACATATGCTTTAGAAATAAGAGCACTGGATTTGAATATGAGCTCATATTTTCTAGCTCGTTAGGTAAATTACACAAGCTTTCTAAGTTTTTCTTTCTTTATCTGTAAAATATAAATAGGTTAGTGCGAGGATTAAAAGAAACAGTGTAGATAAAGTACTTATTGTACCTAGGAACCTAGAAAATATTCGGTAAATATTAGTATGTGTGTTCTCTCTCTCTCTCTCTCTCTCTCACACACACACACACACACGCACACCTCTAATAGAAAGTCAGTCTGGCCTCTTCAGTTTTAACATTTTAGGAAGTTAAGAACAAAGATGAGAAAGTTCTAGGCAGAGCAATTAGGAAAGACAAAGAAATGAATCAAAAATGCAAGAGAGGTAAAACTGTTTGTATGCAGATGACATGGTTTTATATGTAGAAAACCCTAAAGGCTCTACCAAAAAAGTGTTAAAAGTAATAAATGAGGGGCGCCTGGGTGGCTCAGTGGGTTGAAGCCTCTGCCTTCGGCTTAGGTCATGATCCCAGGGTCCTGGGATCCAGCCCCACGTCGTCGTCGTCGTCGTCGTTGTCTTCGTCGTCGTCGGGCTCTCTGCTCAGCAGGGAGCCTGCTTCCCTTCCTCTCTGTCAGCCTCTCTGCTTACTTGTGATTTCTGTCAAATAAACAGATAAAATCTTTAAAAAAAAAGTAATAAATGAATTCAGTAAAATTGCATGATATAAAACCAACATACATAAGTTGTACTTCTATACACTAATAGCAAACTATTCAAAAAAGAAATTTTAGAAAAACAATTCTGTTTGCAGTAGTATCAGCCAAAAGTTACTTAAAAATAAATTTCACCCAGAATGGGAAAAAATGTACACTAAAAATTATAAAACTTTGTTAAAGGAAATTGAAGAAGACAAATAACAAATGAAAAAATACCTGTGGTCATCAATTGGAAAATTAGCATTTATATATCCATACTAGTCAAAGTGATTTAATACAAACTCAATGCAGTCCCTATCAAAATTCCAACGGTATTTCTCAGAAATAGGAAAAACTCCTGAAATTCATATAGAAGCACAAAAGATTGTGAATAGCCAAAGCAATCTTAAAGAAGAGGAATAAAGCTGGAGACATCAAGCTTCCTGATTTCATACTATATTGCAAAAAAACATAGACCAATGGAACAGAAGAGAGAGGGCAGAAATAATTCACACATACAGTCTTTAAGAACAGTGGCAAGAATACACATGGGGAAAGGATACTATTCTTCACTAGTTTTAGGAAAACTGGGTATCTACATGCAGAAAGATGGAATTGGACCCTTTTCTTACACTACACACAAAAACCACCTCAAAGTTAACTAAAAAATAAGCCTGAAACCGTAAAAATTCTGGAAGAAAATATGGGGAGAAACCTTCTTCACACTGGCCTCAGCAGCAATTTTTTGGATATGATACCATAGACGCAGGCCACAAAGGCAAAAATAAATAAGTGGGAATACATCAAACTAAAAAGCTTCTGCACAGCAATGGGAATAACAAAGTTAAAGGAAACCTATGAAATTGGAGGAAATATTTGCAAGCCACATATCTGATAGAAAAAAACAAATAATTAAAAAAAATAGACAAAACACCTGTTAGATGTTTGTAAAAAACACATACAAATGGTCAACAGTTACATGAAAAGGTAAACAATGTCACTAATGATAAGGGAAATGCAAATCAAAATGACAATGAGATATCACCTACACCTGCTAAGATGGCTATTAAAAAAAAGGGTTGGTGAGGATGCAGTAAGGGAAATCCTGGTGCACTATTGGTGGGAATATAAATTAATACAGCCATTAGGGAAAACAGTATGGAAGATCCTTAAAAATTTTTAAGTAGAGAAGTCATATGATTCAGCAGTACTAGTTCTGAGTATTTACACAAAAGAATGGAAATTAAGATCTTGAAGAAATATTTGCACTTCCATGTACATTGTAGCATTATTTATAATAGCTATGATGTGGAAACCTAAAAGACCATCAACAGACAAGTAGATAAAGAAAATATGGTATATAAACACATTATTATTTCCACTTTAAAGAAGAGAACAAAGCCTGCCACTTTTGACATCATGGACGTACCTGGAGAACATGCTAAATGAAGTCTATCAGGTGGAGAAAGCCAGATACTGAATGATGTCACTTACATGTGGAATCTAAAATAGGCAAACTCATAGAAGCAGAGAGCAAAGTGCTAATTATCAGGGGTTGGAGGAAAGGATAATGAGAGGCAGGGGAGTTGATGACTAGAGGGTACAATTATGTAAGATAAATTCAGGACACCTATACAACTTAATGCCAATAGCTAATAATATATATATGCATATGCATAGTGAAAATTTGCAGAGGATAAATCCTGGGGTGAGTGTTCTTACCATATACAAAATGTGTGATGGTTTCATGAAGGTATTCTTATCTCCAAACACAATGAGTTTTTTACATTAAATATTGATAGCCTTTTATATGTCAATCATACCTGAATAAAGTGATTTTAAAGCAACAGAACTCTGAGGAAACTCCTGGGCTGGAGTCTGTAAGAGACAAGGATGGGAAGTAGGAGGCAGGGAGAGATGGCTGGTGCTGTCACAGGATGACTCAGTGGAGAACTATGGAGTAAT
>PISX010032315.1:0-16338 GCA_004024625.1 Mellivora capensis
ACCAGTAAGCTCCAACATAGTTACTCTAATCTTTTTCTGACCCTGCCTCATAAGCCATGTTTTCCTTCCATAATCTTTACATAATCATTTTTCTTAGGATGACTATTGTCTAAACCAAAAAAATGTTGAAACTCTTAAGAGTGTCTTGTTGATCATTATGCAAGGACAGAATGTTCAAATCAGATTGTCCTGGGCAAACTGGCATGTATAGTCCCTCTAGTTATTTATTTAGTGCATTAAATATTGCAATTCCATCTTCCCTTACAGAGTATAATTTCTAGAGAGCAAAACACTGATTTATTTCTGCTCTTCATTTTATCCCCATTGCCTAGTACAGTGTCTGACACTCAGTGAATACCCAATAAATACTTGATAAATGAGTCATTCAACCTTGATATACAGAGAGTTATTTTATATGGTGGTAAGAGGCTCATATTTTTTTAAAGATTTTATGTATTTATTTGCCAGTGGGCGGCACAAGCAGAGGGAGTGGCAAGCGGGACAGGCAGGGCATGGCTCGTACTCTTAGAGTACACAGTAAAATTCTTTAAGATTCACAAGTAACTATGTTGAAAGATATTGGAATTATGAAGTGATTTAAATTGTTGAAAATACCCTATGCCAAGGCAAAAGGAACACATCCAAATCAGATGAGCTGCAATTCCCGGGCAGCCACATTAGCCTAACAAAGGCAGGCATTTCCTTGCTTGGGCCCAGGGCAGCCAAAAACAGTTGCTATAGCAGGCCAGATGTGCCTCTCATCCATCCTGGTCTTGTCCCTAGAGCCACAGGCCAAGTCACCTCTAATATGTAACTCCATTTATGACAGCACTAGACACTAAGAACACTGTAGCCTGGAATTCTGTAAAACACTAAAATGCTTTTTCACTTTTAGAAAAAAATATATTATTGAAATATTTGGAAGGCCATGGACATTATCTCTAATCCATGATCTTACTAAAAGAGCTAAAGCCACTGCTTGATTCCTAGTACATTGGTACATGATTTTAAGACCCTTGTCTATAAAAGCCAGTATTTCCATAGACCTCTTATTGTGCTACTTTGTCATCTTTGCAAGGACTTATTCTGGTGGTTTTTTTGTTCACTTGTTTGTTTTTAACATAAACTGATGATATCTAAGATTTATTTAGAAAAAATAAATGAAATGACTAATGGACCTTACTATTTACTAAACTATGACTCCAAAGCAGAAATAGGTTGAATTTGTTAACTAACTTGCAAATATTAGCCTTCTTTAAACCCAATTGAAAGCATAATGGACACCATTATGTAATAGATGTAAAGATTGTCTGGACTATAGGCTTGTAATTAGGCCATTAATAAGAACTAAGTGCTACTGTACGCTTTTCCTGAGTAGATACGGTAAGAGTGGTAACAAAAAATCTGGCATCCTTATAGTCCCATTATCAGGTCCAGAAAAATCTTGGCTGAATCGAAGCAGAAAAACAATTTACCACATCACCAGTTGAAACAGGACATTCCAGCTCATCCAAAGCCTACTTACTGTATGTTTGCCTCTCTCCTCCAAGAGGCTTAGAAATCATTCATGGTCAAATAACTAGTTATCAAAAGATAGACTGACAAGCACAATGTAGGCAAGGTAGATGCTTGTACTGATTTAACTGCAGCCTATCATGGTTGAACTGCTCAACCTCTAAGGGGGTAAAAAGATAAGCTATATAGTCTAGAATATAGTTTATATTTTAGAAGACAGAGGGCCCAAAGCAAGAAAAATCCTAATTAAATAAAGGCTGCTCTCTGTATATCTCACTCTTTCAAAAGCTCTTTGGCAATTTTGAAAGGAAAATATCTTCTCTCCTAAAATTCAGTATGTTAAAGTCTTTGTAGCTCACATCCCTTGAATGTTGTTCATTAGAAATATCTGTCCATGATTTTCTGAATTTAAAAATATTTTTACATCTGTGTTGGATAAATGTACTTAACCTTAAGAGAAATGAAAGAATGTGAGATTAAGTGTTGCAACAAAAGGAAGTAGAATCAAAACACTTGGGCTTTACTTGAAAGGCTTTCTGAAGAGGTTGATCAATTGAAAGATATTCAAATATGGAAATCAATCCAGCTGTCAGGAAAGTTTCATCCTTGTCCTTTAGAAAAGGTTAATAAGAATTTATTATTAATGGGCTTGAACTTATGGTTTCAGATGAAATGTGAGTAATAGTAGTGAGCCAGGTACATCATTTCAAAAGTAAAATAATGGCATGAGGTCATTTCTAGGGCAGTAAATGACTATTACCTCATCCTGGTGCAACACAAAACTGGGAAATACTTTCCACACTAGATGTAAGGCAGTTAAGCCATAGTTTCTCCAAGATAACTCTAAAGTTCTCAGCATCTTTGTATTATCCGGTGGGCTTCTAGACTCCTGGAAAGCAATACACCAGCATTTAAGACTCTCCCATTGTGTGGCTACTTTGACGTGCTATGCCAGATGATGGGTAAAATTTTATAGTATGTCCAGTCTCATTCCAAACAACTCAGCTTGGTTTTTTGCTCACAAGTTTTACATACACACACACACACACACACATATTAAATATTCTTTATTAACACTAATATGGGTTTCTAGAATAAAGAGTATATTCTGCTGATATATAATTTATTACTTCATTTCTGGTCCAAGTCATATACCTTTAAAACTACATTATCCTTATGTCATCGTGTATTATGTAATATTCTGCACTACTTAAGTTGTATACCTGTTGTATTGCTATTCATCAGTTTTTTGGAACGTCATCAATGTGATGGGTGATATAAGTGATTTCAGATGAAGGATTTGCTGATGAACATGAATTTCATCTCTCCTCTCTTCCCTTGACTACACTTTTGTAGACTTATTCATCACCATTGAAAGAGAAGTCTATAACATTCCAGGAGGAAAACAAAGAGTCTCCAGAAGTTACAAATTAAATAATGAGCTCCCACAAACTTTTAAGCATTCTCTCCTTAGAGAATTAGCATCTACTAACTATTAAGTTATATCCTTCTCCACTGAACTTCTTTACTACTAAGGGAAAGTCATATTTAGAAAACAGCTTTTCCTAGATTAAAAAAATAAAACTTACTCCTTAGGATAGCATGTATGATAAGCTATTTTAACTTGCTTTTCCAGAAAGTCAGTAAAGGATAAACTAATAGATGTAAAGAAAACTGACTTTAAGTAACAATATAGATCTTTTGTATTTAAAATACATGGCAGCTCTAACAATAAATAAGAACATCTTAAAATGTTATTTTTCATTGTGTATGGAATTACAGGCTCAGGTTTTCATTTTTGACTAGTCAGAAAATCAAGGGAGTATAAGTAAGTCAAATTTCCACACCAATGCCAAATCAGTTTAGGGGGTTTCTGAGGTGTTGACTTCCCAATGTCTGTGAAGAAACAATGTAACTGCCTGCTGCCATCTGTAAATAAGACCTCCAGCATCACAAACACTGTGATATGAAAGACCCTCTCCATGCTCTTCTGGGGTCCTACTGAGCACTATATTGCCTAAAAAACCTATCCTAAGAAAAAGAATGTAATTAGAATGATCGCCCAACTTCTTCAAAAGGACTATCAGGGGCACATATGTGGCTCAGTCAGTTAAGCATCTGACTCTTAGTTTTGGCTCAGGTCATGATCTCATGGGTCATGGGATTGAGCCTCCACATCAGGCTCCACCTTCAGTGAGAAGTCTGCCTGAAGATTCTCTCCCTCAGTCCATCTCCCCTCATTCCCCTCTAAAATAAATAAATAAATCTTAAAAATAAATAAGGACTATCAAAGCTTGGTTCCTATCAAGACTTACTTCCTTGTTTGTTTCAGTTAGGACAGGGCAAGAAGTCTAAGACTACCAGCTCAAACTTCATTCACAGATCTACACACTCCCCAAACTGACCCATTTTCTGCCTTTCACAGTCTTTCAAACTCTGCTGCTGGTCTGCATTGTATTCTCAACTTCTTCCCTAAATTTCCCTTTGCCTTCTTAAACCTGAAACCTGACTACCCCTGAAAAATGTACTTGTCTTTCAGCAAATGGACTTCAGAACTTTTTTTTCCTCCCACATTCCCATACAATTACACTCAGAAGTGTCCTCCTTAGTCCTCCTCTTCTTCCTGATAATTGGCATGTTATTCTTCCTTAAAAGCTCTGGCATCTTTAAAAGGCATTTCACCAACTCCCTCACTACTAGTCTCCCTTGTCACACTCCTACACTGACCTCTGCTCACTGACTCACACTTTTGGAAAATCTTGGCATCTGGATTACATTCTTACTCCACCTTATCATCGTTGATATAAGATTACCCAGCTGACTCTTCACCTCCACAAGTCTGTCTACCCACCTTAGCCAATATTTGTCAACAATAAGGGCACCACTAGAAAAATATAAATTTCTAGCATCCCACTTTCTGACCAAAATCTGTTTCTAGTTCATTTACTTTAGTACCTTCACATCCATCTTCATCCCCATTGATATCTCCAATCATTTGACAATCCTCACTTGTGTTAGTTTTCTATTGCTGCTTTAACAATTTAGCACAAATTTGATGGCTTCAAATAATGCTTACTTATTATCTCAATTTCTATAGGTCAGAAATCTGGGTATTGTGTGGCTCAGCCAGTTCTCTGCTTAGAGTGGCACAATGCCCAAAGTAAGGTGTTGGCAGGGCTGCCTTCCTTTCTGAGAGCTCTGGGTCCGTTCCACTTCCAAGTTCTTTCAGGTTGCTAGTAGAATCCCATTCCATACAGTTCTAAGTTCTAAGAATCCTATTCCATAAAGTTTCTCCTTAATGAAAGATTTCCTAATTTTCCAAAGGACATATGGCTACCTAGAAGCAAGACTATATTTCTCTTCCTGGCTGTTAGGTGGGGTTATTTTCAGCTTCTGGAGTCCACCCAGATTCCTTGAAATAGGTCCACTCTCCCTATCTCAAAGCCAAACAGAATGAGTCCTTCTCAATATTCAAATCCTTTGACTTTCGCTCTACTTCATCTCTCCTCTCCTTCTAGCCAGAGAAGGTTCTCCATTTTTAAGGGCTTATGCAGTTAGATTGGGGTCACTCAGATAATCCAGGAAGATCTCTCCATCTCAAGGTCCATAATCATAACCACATCTGCAAAGTCCCTTTTGCCACACAACATAACATTTCCACAGATTCCGGGGATGCAGGTGTGGATGTCTTTGAGAGGCCATTATTATGCCTTCACACCACTTTTAACTGCCATAATCCCTGTCATCTCCTCTCCTTTGCCTTCTTAGACAATTTAGATTTCATGAGACATCATCATAGTCCCATCCTTTGTAAAATTCCTCCATTGCTTTATCTCTTTTCTTCTATTTTATTTGCCTAAAAAAAATGCTAATAGTGTCAAAATCCAACTTTGCACCAGTTCTACACCTCTAGACAACAAGGTGACCATGATTGGAGAAGGAAACACCAGAATTAATAATATATATACCTCATGTTAGTCCGATACTGCCAGCCACTCTCTATTTATTAGTCATAAACTTAGCTTTCCATTCTTCAAGACAATTATTTCACATGTTTTCCACACTCTTTAAACTTTTAATACTCATCCCCAATTCCTTTGCAGCAGAGAATCATGTTTCTAATTTCACTGAAAGAGAGAGAGAGAGAAGGAACTAATACTATATTCCCACTGCTGCATTTAATCTATAGCCCATGTATTTTACTTCCATTACAGTCGAAAATTTTCTATTCTTATTCCTTTCTCTTATATAAGGCTACTAGATCACTGGATCAAATAGTCACATTTTCAAGAGATAGCTTATGCAATTTTCAATCCTTTTCCCACATCAATGCCTCTATTCCCTTGTATTATACCAGTTAGTATACAAGCATGATATATTATTTTCCATCTTAATACTTTCTCTTAATCATGCCATATTTTTATCCCATTTATAGAAAAATTTATTAGAAGAGTTTTCAGTATCTGCTATCTTTACTTCTTCACTTTTTAATTCACTGTGATCAGGCTATTGTCCCTTTTCTTTCACTGAGACCATTCTTTTCTTTATCACTCTATCTTGTTAAACCTGAGGGTTAGTTAGCTCTCTCTTCTCACCATACTCAATCTCTTGGCCGCAGCTGACACCATAACCATTTTTTCCTTCTTGAAACACTTTCTTCTTTTGGCTTCCAGGACACCACTTTTCACAGTCTTCCTTTTATACCACATGTACCAGTCCTCTTTAGTCCCATGGTGTGGATCTTTCTCCTTTTCTCAGCCTTTAACTATTGGAGAAGCCCATATCTCAGCAGTCCTGGGTCCTCTTTTCTACTGCCTATAAACCAATTTTCTCATTAATCTCACTAGAACTCATTATTTTAAATGACATCTATGTGTGGTAACTGCCTGATCTCCAGCCCCATATTTTCCTTATTTAAATATCCAATTACCTCTTGTCCTATTTGCATAATTGACATTTCAAATTTAACAAAACCGAAACCAAACTCTTGACTTTATCCCTTTTGAGAGAGTCAACTAGCAGTTTCCAAATACCCATTATTTCTTTCTCCTTAATGAAAGATTTCCTAATTTTCCAAAGGACATATGGCTACCTAGAAGCAAGACTATATTTCTCAGCCTTTCTTGCAGTTAAATATGGCTATGTTACTAAGGTCAGGCCAATGGAATGTGAGTATAAATATCATGTATAATTTCTGGAAAGTGCCAAATGCAACTTCTGGAAATTGTTCTGAGAGGGAAGGTGAACAAACACCTTTCTATCCCTGGCAATGCTAACCCTCAAAAGACAGCACATTTCTCCCCAGATAGGAACTTTACTTCTAAATTATACTGCCACATGGAGAGGGGATTATGTTTGAACGTAGCCTCTAGACTTGAACAGCCAAGGTTTACTGGACATGGTAAGAGAGGAGTTGATGGTTTTTTCATTCAATAAAATCCCTTGCTTCCCCTTAACCATTAACCTGGATCAAATATAAAGTACATTCTATTTAAAACATTCTAAAAGCATGTTTTTAAGCACGAATATAAACATAATCCCACTTTTAACTTAATGCCCCCCACTCTATCTGCTGTCATTCAGTCACTTGTAAACATCTCAGAATGTTCACTGCATGCAAAACACTGGTTTGAGTATAGCAGTGCTATACTTCACCGAGTATTCTGGAATAGTTAAGCAAGGAATGAAATCCATCAAACTTGGGAGTTAGAAGGGTACACATGTGCCCTATCCATGTGTGGGCCTAATCTTAAGGTAAAAAGCTAAACAATTCTCAGATGTTCAAAGAATATGTCATACACTTGCTCTCACTTGTATCTACAAATCGAACATGCCACTGTAACTGTTCCACATCTCTGGGGCATAGCTGTACAATGGATACCTTTCTTTATGGACCATCCAAAGGACATAACTGATCATGTTGGTTTTTTTGGTTGCTTTTTTTTAGTAGATCTTTGGCAATAGTATGGAATTCTGCATGTGCATTTCTATGTGCTAATTTTATTCTTCCCTTTATTAGTTTGCTATAACTTTTTTAATATTACTTTTTCCCTCGAATTCTTATTACCACCTAAAATTCTCTGTGGAATAGAGCTGAAATGATTATGCAAATAAAATAAAGTCCTTGTGTCTGGAATGGGCTAACATGACTGCCAAGCACTCAGGAGAAAGTATGGGGTTTGGATTCAGGGCTGACAATCTATTTTTAGGTGACTACTTGGCCATTCTTTACTAAACAAGTAAGATTCTAATTTCAGGGATGCTCTCCTTTGCTTAAATTTAATTGATTATGCATTTCATTCTTTTATATTAATCTCTTCTTTTTAAATGTGTTTTAAGACGGCTGACTGACTGCATCATTGAGACAGAAATCCACTATCTGGAATAAGCACCTCATAAACCAATCAATTCTAGACTTTTCAGGCCATCAGCAGTCATTTTCTCATATAGAAAAGCAAACAAGCCCTACCAAAGCCTTTCATAAGTAAAGGTTGAAATTATTCAGAACAGATGAAGTTCAATTGGAACAAGACTAGCATAAACAGAAACCTGGAAAAGTGGTGTGGGAAATCAGGTAGGAGGATGTGAAGTGACACTCCTCTGTTATCTGGTGCATACATAATAGAAATTATTAAAAAGATAAATGCAATAAATGTTAGTATTCTGTTTCCCTTCTATGAAGAATTATTGATGAGAGTAGACGTTCTGAATCTTCGAGGATATCTTTTAAGCTTTATTTTAATGAAAAGAAACATGAGCAAATGAAAGGGCTACTCATGTCTCCTTTCCCCTCAAACCTAATGTTATCAAGGAGAAAAGAAAATAGAACTGTCATCCATCATTCTTTTCCTTTCATTTCTATATCATATTATCTATCTACAATTTCTACACATTGCAAAGATTATGTATGAGTATTCTTAAACTTCCAAATATTAGAAAGTCAAGCATGGTGGTCTATATTTTGTACACACAAATGTTAACTGATGTGGGAGAGAAATACAGTCAAGACCTCATTCATATGGTAATTTCTTATGCCATGCAGACACTTTCCAGGACAGCTCCAATAACTAATATAATTATGCAATGAAAATACAACTTCAGGTATATCAGTATTTCAAAAACAGAAAGCAGGATCTCTGAGTGAATTTAATATTTTAGGGAAGTTTAAAGAAAAATTAACTCTCTAAGTGAAAATTATCGAAAACAACAATTTATGTGGTAGTTCTATAATGTCAACTTATCTAAGCTGAACTATATTTCCCAGAACTCCCTGTCTGGTATGTTTCCCATTTTGTTGGGCCACAGAAATTCTCCTGAGAGATTTGGATGGCCCAAGTAAAGAGCAGTCATCTTATAGCTCATCAACATTATACATGACTGGGTGACTCATTTTGTTGATGTGTGGCAGTAAGTAAGCCTGCAAGTACTCCACCATCCTCTAGATCCTCTTTTAGCTTCTCCAACTCCTGAGTCAGGTTTGTGCATTTTAGCTCCTTAGCAAAGCTTCTGTGGGCCCTCCTTACCACCAAAATCAGAGACAAGGAAAACTGACATGTTTCAGTCCATCCTCATGGACTCTACCATTTTGTGTCTATCTTCCTCACAACTGTCTTTCTTGCAAACTTTGAGCTCCAGGGTCACATAGGAAGTCATGGACCTTAAAAAAATTATTTAACCAGCTCTAAATATTATGTTAAGTCAAATTGTTATAACAAACACAAATGCCTTTATATATATATATATATATATATATATATATATATATATATCTTCTAACATTTCACTTCTCCAAATGAGTACTCACTGAAAAATCACAATCCCTCATATATTTATGTCACTCAACCCACCTATAGATATTTAATGCAACAGTTCTCTCTAATACCATAGCCCACTATGTATGGGTCAGCCAGCCTGGAAAGAAGGGAACCACCTCATTTCTTTTCAGATGCAAAACACAAATACAACTACTTTGTGCTTTGGAAATAATTGTCTCATTTTCTCCTTTTAAACTTTACACAGTTCCAATCCAAATGATTTGGTGACAACTAAACTCCTGTATGTGTGCTGCATAATTCTGGTCTGTAAACATGTCCTCAATTTTGGATTCTCTTTCCTCTTGCCTTGGACCAATAGAGATCTCACCAAGACAGCTCCATCATTCTTCCACAGGAAAAAGGGAAACTTATGCAAATTATTCATACAATAAGAAATTTCATGTTTTGGAATGAATACATAAAAATATTCATAAATCTATATATGTAAGGCTTGTCTACTTTATTGTATCAAAATTATATTTCAATTAAAAAATAAAAAGGAAACCCGTGTTTTATGTTTCAGTAATTGCCACAGCATGTATTTCAACAGAATGCCCTGGAGGATCAGGGTCAGGACCAAGACACCAAGATCCCAATTTTGCATAAATTAATCTGCCAGCATGTTTATGCATCATACATGATATAAAGAAAATAACCATATCCATTTCTCTCCATAAATCATAGCTTCATTGGCTTCTTATAAAATCAATACATTCACTGCAAAAAGAATAAATTCAAGCACTTCAGGGAAAAAATTTTAAAGGAAGAAATGCATCATCCAGCAATAACAACAACTTGGGAAACTTTAGTCTGGTTATCTTCCAATGTATACACACATGTACACAGAGAAACAGCTAGCTGAATAATTAAATAGTGAAACAGATAAAACAGTATATAACAATGAGAATCTACCATAGTTATATAAAAAGCGCTGGCTTTGCTTGAGTAAAAATCTTCATATTCTCAAGTAAACTGAGTAAGTTAAATAACCTTTCTGTCTTGGTTTTCTCATAAGTAAAATTAGGAAAAAAGTAGAACCTTTTTATGTGGTTGTTACAAGAATTAAAGTGCTTATTAGATGTAAAACACTGAGATCATATATTCAGTAAATGTTAATTATTATGTCATAGAGGAAAATATTTGATTGTGTAAGACTTTAACAGAGGAAAAAGAATCTGAAGAAATAGCTGATTAATGTTTCTTTAATACTAGTTCCTAAAGATCTCTATACTCAAGAAGAAAATTCTTAAAAGATATCAATATGTTGGATTTATTTTTGGATATACCTCTTTTTATACAGCATATCCAATAGCTTGTTAACAAGAAAAAGGGTGTGAGGTTAACACTGATATTATTATATGTTAGCTTTTTTATATATAATTATATATTCATTTTATATTTATATTTTATATCATTTTTCTTGTTTTGTCAAGATTTATAAGATACTTTTTCTGTCTGTATTAATGATGCTCTCATAATTTACCCTCTTAAATGTAGTTCATATTTAAGTGGCTTCTATGGTCATGACTAGTCATTCTACTGCTACTTTTTCATTTGAGTTCTTTATCTGGATGAGTTGAATTTCAATTTATTCATTTCCTCTAGAATAATTTGGGGGTTCTATATCCTCTAAGTTTTCCACGTTTGAGATGCTTTCCTATTGCCTTAATTCCAGAATAAATACTGTTGACCATTGAACAACACAAGGGTTAGGAGCACTGACCCCCCCACACACAGTCAAAAATCTGAGTATAACTTTGACTCTCATAAAACATAACTCCTAATATCCTATTGTTTACCAGAACTGTACCAATAACATAAACAGTTGATAAACATGTATTTTGTATGCTATATGTATAATATGCTGTATTCTTATAATAAAGTAAGCTAAAGAAAATAAAACACCATTTAAAAAATCATAAGGAGGGAAAAAAATCATAAGGAAGAAAAAATACATTTATAACATTGTACTATATTTATTTTAAAAATCCACATAAAGTAGGCCCACACAGTTCAAACCTATGATGTTTAATGGTCAACTGTACTTGGCTGAATATAAATAATATCTTTCGATCACAGTTCTTCTTTAGGAATCTTTAGACTTTGTTCCACTGTCTTCTAACATTGACAGTGTTTGGTGAAGACTGAAAGTAGCTATTAAAGAGGGAAATTTTCCTTTATAATTATACTTTCTCTGGTTCGTTGACTTTTCTGTGTCAGGAATACCAATTATCTTTATATTTTATCTTGTTTGCCTATCCTTCATATCAGTAGCTGTCTCTACCTTGCTCTATCCTCTATGTCAATGATTGTTTTAGCTTTTATTCTATTTTTGCTGGTTTTAATTCATTTATCAGATTTATAATGGAGTTTGCTGTTGTTATACTCATTTTATTTCCCTTATTCTTCTATCTTATTTTACTTCTCACTCCACTGCTTAACATCCAGATGTTGTTTCACAGAATTTGTGTGTGTATCGTAGAAAGTTTTCTTTTGTTTCCTGAGTTTTCTTACAGTTCGGGTTATTTTATGTGATGCGATGTCTCTATTTCTTCAAGTCTTTTCGTAATAGTGTGTTTATAACATCTCCCTATATCAGTGCTTCAATCAATGTAACTTTGAGGTTCTTCCTGAGAAGAGACAGAATCGATCTCCCCAGCCCTTAACTTCAGACAGGACTTGTGTTTTTTTCCGCCAAAGAGATATGGTATATTTGTTCAAAGACTAGCCCTCAAGAAACTTCGTATACTTCTACTTCCTCTCTTCGACCTCTGCCCAGCCAAAATGTGAACAAGCCTGGGCTGCCTAGCAACAGGAGTGAGAGACCACATGGAGTCAAGGTGCACAGTCCCATCTGTGATGACCCAGCAGCTGAAACAGACCCGTGACTGAGCCTGGCTGAAATAGAACTCCTAGCTGAGCACAGGCCAGTATGCCAATCTCCAGAACTGTGAGTTAAATAAATCCTTATAATTTTAAGTCACAGAGTTATGGTGGTTTATTATGGAACAAAATATAATTGATACAGTCTCTACACCATTACTTTTCCTCCTCCATGCCTTAAATATTGGCAGCTTTATTCAGCACTCCAGCTTTCTCTAATATAAATGAATTTTCTTGTGTACTTTCTTCTTTTTCTCAGATAATTGGTATCTTCTATACCCTATGTTTCCTCCCCCCACACATACAGTTTTATAGGAGTGCTGGCTACTACTTCTTGTCCTTTTTGCCTGAGGGCATGGAAATGGGATAGCACGGGAATGGGAGAACATTTAGCATTAGCTGGGTTTCTGGGCTTATTTCATTCTTCTGAGATGCCATAACTATTTATTATCTGACTCCCATGGGCTTCAGCTCATCCTCCTAACACTAAGACCTTTTGGTCCTGCTAATGAACACTGATTTTTCAGAGATGGAAAGGAATGTCTACTTTTTTTTTTTAACTTTCAAATGCTTTTTTCCCCACCTTTTCACCGGTCACCTATTCACTTTAAAAGGCCATTTCTCTCCAAATCGGGTCAATAGTAAAATTTTTCAGGGTTTCATTATATATGCTTCATTCTGTCATACAGAAAACAGGTGTTAGAGGTGAGGAGCCAGGCTATATATCACCAGAATTTTCTTTCTTCTTCCTCAGCTGTCCTTTTTTTTTTAAGTTTATGGCCTGATATTATACCTCTTTTCCTTAATTTCTGGCTACTTGTAATTTGTTATTTTTTTATACCTACCAATTTTTATTTACTTTTTAAATATTAGGATGAGAGAGATTTTACTTTATTTTAGCCATAAGTTTGTCATTTGTGTATAATGTTACACATGGTTATACCCAGTAACATTACATTCATTCACCTGTTATTTTTCAGAGAAGTCAAACCCAGAAGTAAAAAACTCTTCATAGGTCTGAAAAGGTGAATCTGTCACTTCAATTGTGTAGTTACTCCTGCCCTAAAGATTGTTATCACTTACAAGATTCTTGAAAAGGCTGTGATTCCTAACTAGGTGACAACACTTAAAACAAGTGTTCACTGTTGGAGAGGTCTAAAATTCACACAAAATTAGGGTGAACTGTTCTAGGAAGCCAGCTTGAGGCACATGGGATTCTTAAACCTGCACAGTTCTTTTTCTTTGTTCTCCTAGCCAGAACCCTTCATGATGAATAATGTTCTCTGAGGCCTAATGCTTCCTGTGCTTCCTTTGTCCTCCTGCTTAAAAAGCCTCTATGTTGGAGAATCCCTCACATCCTGCCTTTTTTTTTTTTTTTTTAATTCTCAAAGCAGGGTTTCTAGTGACACTCACTTTTAGCTGAAGGGATTTTGTATTTGCAGCTTATTTTGTGGAAGAATATAGTAAATTGGTGACCTCCTTTCCCCTGTCTGCTATGTGGAGTTTATTTAATTTAGCCTTTTGATATAAAACTGGTGTGAACTAGAAGAGGGCAGAGGAGGGTTAAAGAATCCAGCTGAGCACCCACAAGTTAGAATCTCCAAATGCTTCTGGAACTTTTACAAATCAAGAGGAGAAAGATTTCAAGTGGAACCCTGAAGAGAAACATCAAAAGTTCCCTCTTTTCTATCTCTCCTTCAATGATTTATATATATATAATATATATAAATATATATTATATATATATATATATTTTTTTACTATTATCTTTTAAGTTTCTGTGGTGGAGGGATAAAATTGGGAAGAATTTTGGGAAAATATTATAATATGGACATGAAATAATATATAATTCTTTGTGAAGTTTTTCTTTTCAAGTCAGACTCAAGTTGTCACATTATTCTTGTGTTGCTTTAGTGGGACGGCATAAGAATTACACCTAGGGTTTTAGGGAAGCTTTCATAAAAGAGAGGTTAGAATAACATTAAGATTCATGGGCTTACATCTGCATCCATGCACTATTTCTGAAAATTCAATGTCACTTTTCTATAACACTAATTAACATCCTAAATAAAGGAACAAATATATTCTTGTCATAATCATTGAAAAGAGGAAAAATATGAAAGTATCATAAACAAAAGAATTTCTAATTACTCTTCTTCCTTGTTCAATATACTAATTCATTGCAACTGTAGCTATAGGAGATTTCAGTTGGTTTTGTATACTTAGCTTCCATCCCTTCTAATTTTGCTGTCAGGACCCATTCTTACTCCTTTATAAACAGTGTTGACTACTGCTTGCAGGATACTTCTCCCTCTCCTGTCTAAGGGAGGGTTGATAGAAAATCCAAACTTGGGCAATCAGATTCTTCTCTACTCCAAACTCGGAATTTAAGTCTTAATTAAATATAATGACATAAAAACTGAGATCCAGATGGCTCTTTTACATCTCAAAGTTGAAATCATGAAGGATGTTTCACATGGGGAATTTTAAAACCTATTGATGTCTCCATCTACCCCAAAGACCCTGAATTAATTGGTCTAAAGTATAGCTTGAGCTACACAGGATTTTTAAAAATTCCTTAGCTTGTTATGAAATTCAGTGAGAATTAAGAACCACTGCTCTAAGTCATAAGAGATCCATTTGGTTTCTGCTACCCTGATCTGTGAAATGCCCTCATTCATACCTTTTCAGAAGGTGATTATTCCATTTTTTTAATACTGTAAACTACCTTATATTATCCCAATAAATACTGCCTACATTAGCCAAGTCAGTTTCTATTACTTGCAACCAAGAAACCCTAATTGTAATTGTGCTAAAGATTGAGTATATGATGGTAATTATCTAAAATAAATAAATATATATATATATCTTTTTTTTTAAGATTTTATTTATTTGACAGAGAGAAATCACAAGTAGGCAGAGAGAGAGGAGGAAGCAGGCTCCCTGCCTAGCAGAGAGCCAGATGCGGGACCCGATCCCAGGATCCTGAGATCATGACCTGAGCCGAAGGCAGAGGCTTAACCTACTGAGCCACCCAGGTGCCCCAAGACTCTTGATTTTGGCTCAGGTCATGATCTCAGGGTCCTGGCATAGAGCCCCACATCAGGATCCACACTCAGTGAGGAGTCTGCTTGAGAATTCTTTCTCTCCCTCTCCCTCTGCCCTCTCTAGACTTGTGCTCTCTCCTACTCTAAAATAAATAAATAAATCTTAAACATTTTTTTAGTATCTTCCTAATAACTCTTCTTTCCCTCTAAAATGAAACTCCTCTACCATCCACTGGACCACCATAAATGGTCACACTGAGTATTGACCATCAGGGTCCCTTGGCCAAGGAGGGAATAGGGATAAGGACTATAATTTAGTCTACAATCTTCTTGCCAAATTATGTATCCTGGCACAGGACTTCACCTGTCTGTGGGAAAAGACATTTTTTTTTTAAATTTATACAAAGGTATCATCAGGTTTTCAAGACATGAGCCCATGGAATGAATCGGCCAAAAGAGAGTGTCTTTTCCTAATTTTCCCAAAGAAGACATATGGGTAGTGGCCCTAACGATTCACATTCTAGCACAATCAATCTTATTTTTTTTTAACTTCAATACTTAGATTATTTTATCCATTTAAAGACCCTAACTCTCTCACTTTCAAGATCTACCTCATGACCACTTCTCCTTAAATTACTTCAAATAGGTAATAAGAAAGACTTGGTTACTATTATTCATCTCTATCAGTTTATACCAGTGTCTAGAGAGGATTTTGATTTACTTAAGGGAGGAACATGTCTCACCTAATCATAGTGTCAGAAGTTATAGAATCAGAAAGTAAATAGGTTAAGAATCATGAGTAACTCCAATGAAGACATACAAATGGCTATCAGACACATGAAAAAATGTTCATCATCACTAGCCATCAGGGAGATTCAAGTTAAAATCACATTGAGATACCACCTCACACCAGTTAGAATGGCCAAAATCAGCAAGACAGGAAACAACGTGTGTTGGAGAGGATGTGGAGAAAGGGGAACCCTCTTACACTGTTGGTGGGAATGCAAGTTGGTGCAGCCACTCTGGAGAACAGTGTGGAGGTTCCTCAAGAAGTTAAAAATAGAGCTTCCCTATGACCC
>PISX010032316.1:0-16345 GCA_004024625.1 Mellivora capensis
TCTGTTGACATCTGTTTCTGGTTTCCACATCGCCATTACCTCTAGAAGTCAATATTCTTTAACTGCTTCTAATGTTTTCCATCTGCAATTAAATGGTCTTGTGTTAATTCACATTTGCAGTGAAATGTGGATCTTCTGCGTATTCATCTGAATCCTTGAACCTTAATTGTTACGTTGAGCTGTCTGATCAAGGTCGTTAGGACTTTGTGTCGTCTGATCCCATTTTTAGTTTGCTTGGTTATAGATGCCATGGCGAGATACTCACCTAGGACGTTCACAGAGATTGAAGGGTTTGCGGTAAAGGTGATGCGCGGAGGGAAGAGGACCAATTGCGTTTGCTTTTCCTTCTGCGCCTGTGGGGCTCAGGCCACGGGGTATGTGCAGTGTGCTGTTACAGCAGTCCCAGATCCTCACTGTGAATACAGGCGTGCCCAGCAAAGCGGGGACGTTCTGCCTGTGCACGTAAGGACGGATTTCATGTGCCATGCCCTGCCGAGGTAAGTGAAAGAAAGATTCTGGTAAGAGATGGGTGACTAGCTCAGGTACAGGACCTCAAAAAATCACCCAAACCGGTTTTGGGTCTGTGCCCAGAAATTGCTTGGAAGTGAAAAGTCAGCAAGTTTCCAAAGAAGATCTAGCTTGCGGAGAATCGATCCTTTTTGTCTTGCGGCATGGTCTGACCTCCTCCTATCTCTGGAGGGAGCCAGTGTTCTCCAGTTTCCTCTTTTTCTGTCATCTCAGGAGAAGTCAGCAGGTAGGGCTGCTCAGAGGGGCTGAGGGGACAGATTTTCACTTTCAGTTTCTGAGGAGAGGCAGCAGGATCTCATATGCCAGGCAGCTGTGGCGTAAGCCGAGAGACCAGACTAACGTTGGATAAAAGCAGACAGTGTAGAGCTGCATTGATTTTACGTGCAGCTGCCATTTTGAGAGCAAATATCTAGTACAAAAAAGGGGGTGATATCTTCACACCCTCTGTATTTTTCCTCCATGTCCTCCATGGCTGTTAAAGAAATGCAAACATCTGGAGTATTTGTAAAGTTGGAAAAAAAAATAGGAGCCTTTGCATCATTTTTTCATCAGGTATCGAGCACATGGGAAACAGATTTATTTGGATATAGACTGGAAAATGATTATGTTTTCTGGAGCTTTAATAGAAGTCCAGATTTTATCTTCAAGTAAGCGTGAACACGCAAGGCCGTTTATGCACGCACACAAACGGTGTGTGGCTCCTCGTGGGGGTCCCTTCTGTGTTCTGTGAAACCTCACGTCCATGTCCCGGCGTATTTTTTGAAATTGTGGCATTGAATTCAGACTGCAGAAAGCTGGTACGGTCATTAGACGTTGTATTACCTCGTTCGATTTTGTACGTCTGAGTTGGAAAGAAATGTTACCTAAAACAGGGCACTTCTTAGAAAGAGGTTTGTAACTTCAGCTATTTCGTGGATGCCGGCCTGGAAGACTAAGAAGAACATATGGCCTTCACTTCTTGCCGGTTAGGCTATCATTCTACCCACAAGGCGTCCCAGAGAACATCCGGCGGACCGTCGTGTTTTATCTCAGCCCTGCTCTTCACTCACCTCGCTGTCTTGGCTCCGTGGGCACGCTGGCTCCTTCCAGCGCCTCTGTGTCTCCAGAAGTCCTTTCCGCATGCTGCTCCCTGCCCCTGGGGACCTGCGTCCTGTCTGCAGTTTACCTCTTACCCATCCTCCAACCTCGGCTCCAGCCCCTTCGTCCGGGAAGCCTTCCTGACCTCCCTCCATCAAATACCCTGTACAGCTCCTCAGAGCCCGTACAGCGTCCTCCAGAACCTCCCGGCAGGCTTCCTACTTCCTGCTCGCTGGCATTTAGGGGGCGTGTGTGGGTTGTGGAGCTTGGCGGTTTCCGTGGTGGGCTTGACTTCTCATCAGCCGTCTTTGATTTTCTTATCTCCAGCTCGGGGCGCTTTTCCCAATGGTGGGGGGCCAGGCCGTCTTCGTTACAGCTTTCCAGGAAGGGTTTCTGTCTCAGGCTGTTCGGGAGGCTGTACCGAAGTGCTACGGCAGGGGGGCTCCACCCATGATCTCATCCCCTCCTAGAGGCCTCACCTCCTTGCAGCATCACACCGGGGGGTAGTGTTTCCACATGCGCAGTTGGCAGGTGGGGCCCGGGGCGGGGATGCAAGCATGCTGGCCGGCTGGGATAGTCTTGTAGCATAAACTTCATATAAATAACGTCTCCCATCTCTTGAGAGCCAGCTAACTGCTCATCATCACCATCTCTGTGTCACTGTTCCTAAGAGCCTGAGGTTTCCCGGGTAACAGCCAGGTTTAGTCCCCGTGCCCACATGCTGGTGGCTGTTCGAGTCCTCTGCATTCCCTTTTCTTTATTTTTTATTTATTTATTTGTCAGAGAGAGAGTGAGCGAGAGAGCGAGCACAGGCAGACAGAGTGGCAGGCAGAGGCAGAGGGAGAAGCAGGCTCCCTGCCGAGCAAGGAGCCCGATGTGGGACTTGATCCCAGGACACCGGGATCATGAACCTGAGCCGAAGGCAGCCGCTTAACCTACTGAGCCACCCAGGCGTCCCTGCATTCCCTTTTCTCATAGTCGGGTGAATCAGTGACACGTATGAGTGTCTGTCCTTCACCCCAACAGCTCATCATGGTCATTGTGTTTCAGAGACTCGCACGTGTCCTTTGGCTTTCAGCCTGCCTCTGTGGTCTGCCTTGTATTAACTTTCGTGGTCAGAAAACATCTTCAGAGATAGGACAGGGGATGTTCACCCAGTCAAATAAGAGGGCTGTAAAGAGTGGAGACAGTGTCTTTTTAAGGCTCCTCAGTGCTCCAGGTCACTGTGTGATCTAAAGGAATATTTAGTCAATAAATACACGAATGAGTGAATGCACACATAAAATAAAAAATAGCAGCTTTTCATTGGAAGATTGTTGTATGCTGACACCATGACGGGGCCAGACGGCTGTGTCCGATACCTGACCAGTGACACCCTGGATGTGGCCTTTGTTTAGCTCATTCGGTTGCTACGCACGTTCCTCTGTTGTTCTGTCTGGTCTCTTGAGGATCCCGTGGGTCGGTCCGCAGGCGTTACGCACCCTGTGATACCGAGGAAGGCGCTGAGCTCAAGGTCACGGTGGGACCCAAACTCAGGTCTAGACCCTTTCCACCTCCGGGTGTCCTCAGGGCACGGTTGAGAGCATGTGTGCACTTAGCACACTTCCAGTGTAGAAGTTCCTCTCTGTCATGTGAGGAGACGTTGCCTTACATGGCGCCTTCATCTGCTCAGCCTGCTGTAACAAAGACAACACGCGGGAAGGCTTGCACAACAGGAATGTATTGTGTCATGGTCCCAGAGGTTGGAAGCCCAAGGTCAAGGTGTCCGCGGGGGTGCTTCCTTCTGGAGCCATGGAGGAGACTCTGTTTGATCCATCCCTGGTCCCTACCTTCAGGGGGTCTGCTGGCATCATTGGCTTTCCGTGGCTTGTATTTGCAGGACCCCGTCTCTGCCATCACAGTCCCTGGGTGTTCTCCCATGTCTCTGTCCTCACATGACTGTCTGTTAGGGCATCTGTCGTGCTCGATACTCTAATAGGACTTCACCTTCACTATTACATTTGTAAGGGACTTCTTTTCTTTTTTTTTAAACATTTTGTATTTAAATTCAATTAATTAACATATAATGTATTATTTGTTTCAGGGGTACAGGCCTGTGAATCTTCAGTCTTACACAATTCTCAACGCTCACCGAAGCACATACCCTCCCCAGTGTCCATCACCAGCCACCCTGTCCCTCCCCACCCCCCCACCGCCTTCCCCCCAGCAACCCTCAGTTTGTTTCCTACTATTAAGAGTCTCTTATGGTTTGTCTTCCTCCCTGGAATTGTCTTGTTTTATTTTTTTCCTCTCTTCCCCTATTATCCTCTATTTTGTTTCTTCAATTCCACATATGAGTGAGATCGTATGATAATCACATTTCTCTGATTGACTTATTTCACTTAGGATAATACCCTCTAGTTCCAGCCACGTCATTGTAGATGGCAAGATTTCATTTTTTATGGCTGCATATTATTCCATTGTATGTATGGACCATCTCTTCTTTATCCATTCATCTGTCAGTGGACATCCGGGCTCTTTCCATAGTTTGGCTATTGTGGGCATTGCTGCTATGAACTTTGGGGTCGTATTTTGAGGTACCATGGGTTAGCCCAGTTTTGGAGAGGGGCACAGTTGAACCATAACAGATAGTTTGGTTGGGCTTCATGGTTAGCTTCTGCAGAATAACAACCACGATGTGCAGACACCAGAAGTTGGCACCCTTGTCCTCGGAGGAGCCACGCCTGTCAGTCTTCAGGAGAGTTTCCTTTGACTTCTGAAGCAAGGAGTATGAAGTGTGCAAGACAGCCAGCATGGCCTTGGCCCAGTCAGGAAGAGTGAGGCTCTGTGTTACGTGCTGCTTTGCTGGATCAACACTGATTTTTTGATTCATCACCACTAGCAATGTACAGATTAAGAAACAAAATCCATCAAAACAGCAAAATCTAGACCCATGGACACATAGAGACCTTTTGTACTAACCATTCCTTTCCCTTACTAAGCTTGTGGAATTCCTAAGCTACCCTCCCCTTCTGTTGTTCTCCTCAGTGTATGTGTATGTGCCAGTGATTCTGGAAGGCTTGTGGCTTCTGACTATCATGTCTCTCTGATGCATTTGTAACCTTGTAAATCATGTCGGCAGATTGGGAAATGTCTGTTACTCTTTCCTTTTTAAACCAAGCTCAGTGGAGGAAATATGCTCTTTAGTGTATTTTAATTGTACAATTTATTTTTCCAGGAAAGCTCAAAGAAAATACATAAAAAATACTGCTTGGCTCTCTTTGGTGCCATATGAAATGGGCAGCCTGTATCAATCCCAGAAAACAGCACCCGAACGCCGCACATGTGTTTCAGAGTTCCGCACACCTTTCTGTTTTTTTGTTTTTTTTGTTTCTTTTCCCGGGGAGGAGAGGATTACAGATTGGAGAATGTTCTGTGCTCACAATTAAGTGAATTACTTGCTGGCTCATCTCTAACTTTAATTACTTTCTCTTCCTCAACTTTGCAATTAGCTGATGTTGCTACAAATTTTTGTCACATGCTTAATCTTTATATAGCGTTTTTGGCCAGAGCGCAGTTAAAGTCTGTGAGCGACTCTGATATCTTTATCCAGAGGTGAGGCTCTCGGGGCAGTAATATCTGCCCAGTACACCCCTGCAAGGGCAGGCCTGTACTGAACAAGAGAGCAGGTGAGCTTTTTTCTCGATGCTCCCTGGGCCTTCCCACAGCCCTGCAGGTGCACAGTGCCTTCGGACTGCAAACGACCTTCACCCTTCTCCCCGAATCTGCTCAGTAGAGGACTTACTCGGCCCCAGGAGCTTTGTAACCACTGTGGATCTTACTCCGATGCAGACAAACAGATGGGATCCCACCCAGTTAACAGGCGATAGAACTGAGTCTCAGACAGGTGATGTCACTGAGGTCATTAGAGGAAGAGCCGGGATTTTAACTCTGGATTGTCTTATCCCAAACTTTGCTGCAGTGTTGTAGGATCAGCTGATACTGGGAGGAAGGGGGAGATATACCGATTTGGGGAGTGGGGTGGGGGCATAGTTAAAAGCCAGGGTGCTGAGTTGGGAACTAGCAAACTCCTATGGGAGAAGGGACACAGTATTTTGTGGGGAAAGGGGAAGCAGTGAATTGGAATACCCAAGTTTTAAATTCAGGGAATTTGGATGGGGCGGGCGAGCTCTCTTAAGTACGTGTCCGTATACTCAATTTAATAGTGTGAATTTTGAAAGACATTCTCATTTGAAAGATTTAGGTACGTTGTTTCAGATATCCTATAGACATTTAGATATACATATTTAGTGAGGAACCAGAGCAAAATGTGTAGCGTGAAGAGTTACGCACACAGACAGTAACTAAAATCAGAATTGGGCTAACTGGGAGTCTGTACCAGCACTGTTCAGTTAATTTCCAGATGTGTGGACGAGGGTGTCGAGGCAGCATGATGAAGGAACTTCCTGACCTGAGAGGCTGGCTAAGAAAGTGCTGGAACTGGAGAGGAATCCAGCTCTGTTTGATTCCTGCACCCAGAGCTTCCCCTGAGCCCCTTCCCCTCCAGGCCAGGAAAGCAGAGCGGCCCAGCTGGAAGGCCCGCGCGCTGTAGGGAGATACTTACCAGGCTTTGTGCAGTTTGAGCCCTAGACTGTTAGGACCCTCTAGTCCAGTGAGTCTGAAGATGTCTGAAAACAGCCTGTGGGGTGTTTCATGCTGGTCCTTAGGATGAACTTGCGCTCCTCCAAGAGCCCTGTCTGCTGTGTTCTGAAACTCAGTTCGCTCACCAAACTGTGGACGTCGCAGGGTGGATTCTGGGAGCCCTCTCCGGTTGCTCCCCACTGAGACATCTGTGCTGGTTTTTAGGACGCACCTTTTACTGTGAACATTTCCAAAACTACAGAAGAGTATGAAGGACAGGACAGCGAGTCCCCACGGATCCACCACCCGGACTCCCCCGTTCCCGTTTGGTCAGATTTCCTTCCTCTCCATGATTTTCATTAAACAGCGAGTTCTGGATATCATACCTCATGCCCAAATATTTCCGCGTGGTCTCCAGAAAAGCAAGAATATTCCCCTTAATAGCCTTAAAACCATCGTCGCGCTTACTGAACCAGTGGTTCCTTCATTTGTTCGTCCACCCAAGTGCTGCGCAGAACAGCCTATCCAGACCGTTTCCGTGCCGCTCTGTCTTGTTCTGGTCTGCTCTGAGATACGCGGGCCTTCCTTTGGTGCCCTTGAACCAGAGGTCAGCCCTTCCGTCCGGGAATAACAACGGCAGTCGCTGATGTTTGTTGGACGCTTCCACTGTGCCAAGTCCCGAGCGAAGCTTTCCGTTCATCCCGTCTTACCATCCTCACAACCGACCTATAAAGTGGATTCAATAATCATCCCCATTTGTAGCAGGAAATTGAGGACTGCACAGTTTTTAAGCGATGCGTCTTTGTGAATCAGTTTCTTTGGAAATCTGTGTATAATTACAACTCTTTGTTCTCTAACCCAGACATGGTATGGTGGCATGTTGGCCACGGAGATCAGCTCTATTTAAACCAATGACAGAACTCCACTGGCATGGAATGGGGCGTAGGGTCAAGACCAGATGCTCTTTGAGGTACAGAGACAGCCCCTGTGTTACCCCATCCATCCTTTCTCAGGCAGGTGGTAGTTCAGGGGTCACTGGCGGCATGGGGGGAGGGATGACCGTCCAATCAAGGAAAGCCTGCACAGTGGAGGGTAAGTAGCCCTTTCTGACTTGATGACTAGAATGAGGTTCTCTGGTCAGGCGAGCTTCAAGAGTGAGTGACTTGTTCTGTAGCTTGCTAAAAAGGCACTTAGGATTTAATGTTCTGCGGTCACTTTCTTGGATTTCTTAATATATATTTTAAAATTTGTGTTTTGGGACACCTGGATGGCTCAGTGGGTTAAGCGGTTGCCTTTGGCTCAGGTCATGATCCCAGCGTCCTGGGATCGAGTCCCACATCGGGCTCCTTGCTCGGCAGGGAGCCTGCTTCTCCCTCTGCCTCTGCTTGCCACTCTGTCTTCCTGTGCTTGCTCTCTCTCTCCCTCTCTCTCTGACAAATAAAAAGAAAAAAATTAAAAAAAATTTGTGTTTTAAGGGAATTTTGATGGAGCAAAGGAGGAGGCTCTGGGGGTTGGAGCCTGGGCGCCTGCCTCCCATGTGGAGTCATGGAGCAAACCTCCAGGTGCAGCTGAGCACCTGTGAAGGCCTGTCCTCACCCCTGAGGGTCTCTGTGCCCCAACGATGAGAGGGTGACGTTTAATAGCAAGTAGGAACTACAATGACAGGTGAAGAGAGAGTCTGCCAAACAAAGTAAAACAGCTTTTCCCTACTTTTGAGCTAGAGGCCCACCTTTCTATTTTGCATTTCTATTTCTTCTGTTAACCAATAGGACAGAGATTTTGCAGCCTCAGACATGTGAAGATATACCAGAAAGAGCTTTATATTTGGTCTAAGAAGGGAAAGAATGAAGTGTTGAGTTAACATGGGGGGAGCAGAGGTGGTTGGATTAAGTAGCAGTTTCTGGGAAGGGGCCAGCAGGACTTGGTGGGGGGGGAGCCAGACAGAATATGCACCCGTCTTTCCAGAGCATGAATTTGGTAGCCATTCTGACAGCAGAATCAGACTCAAGCCATGTGGGAAGCTGGTTCAGAAGCTTGTATTCATGCATCCGGGCGTCCGGAACTTCAAGTGGAGTCTGGGAACCAGCAGGAACCCACCATCAGGAGGGGGTGATTTGGGAAGAGGGCAGAATGAGAATGGTCGTAATAGACACTGGCATGACACCATTTGCTCTAGGGACTTTAGAACACTTAACATAGATTTCCTCAGCCTTGGGAGTGGACTGTTTCCCAGAGGAAGAAACCAGGGCATGGAAAGGGGAAGTGGATTGCCCAAGGAAGGGGGGGACTGGAGCCGAGGGAGCTTTACCCCACACCCACACATCTCCTTCAACAATTCCACCACCCAAAGGGCCCGTCTTGTTGGAAACCAGTAGGAGCCAGCTTCTCTCTGTGAGAGCCTTGTCTTCAGGCCGGAGGCGTATCTGGAACATTTTGCCAGCCTGGCAGCTACTGCCTCTGCTGTTTTCCTAGAACTTTATTGATTTTCTCTTCAGAGTGACTCTAACGCATTAATTGGTTTTTGGCAGGGAACGAGGTCGTTGAGGTCTGTTATTCTTCCGTGATTGCATATTGTGGATATACTTTCTGCCAGCAAGGGCAACGTTTTTCCTTTTGAAATTGCTGGAGACTTGAGGGAAGAGGGTGGGGGAGGGGGGAAGAGGCAGCTCACAAGCCTGGTGGTCTTCTCAGTTGTTCACGTGCGCTTTATTTCAGTCCCTGATGTGATGGTGGTTTTGAGGAATCAGGGAGGGAGGAGACTTTTTTTTTTTTTTTTTAGGACTCTCCCTATAAACCTTTGTCAGGGGGAATGTTTTCCTATGAGGCACATGGTCATGGTGAAGAGCCAGTGATGTTCCTGTAGGAATTTAAAGTTGGGGACCGAGTTAAGTTTCCTTTGCCAATGTAGTCATTTGTCTGTGCCTAAGTTTCCAAACATTAGCAAATAGTTAGATACTTGTTCAGAGGGACTCTGTCCCCCCCACCCCAGGCTCCTTAGCCATGGTTATCCAGTGGAGAAAGTGTATATTCCTTCAAGAAACATGGCAGATGGACACCAGACATGCAGGTGGGTAAGTCGACCTTGGCATTTCTAAGAACTGTTTATCTCTGAATGATGTCAGTCCAGCACCAGATAAAATTATTAAATAGGGTCTTTGGGTATCTGTATTTCCCTTTCTACCCTGTGCCCTCACCTTAATTACTTAGAACCTTGTTGCGTCAAGTTCCATGCTTCGTTTTCTCAACACTGACCAGCTAGGGCCAATGTGATAAATAACATTTCTTTTGTATTCATTCTTCACTGAAAACATTATTGGATTTGTTGAATTGGAAGAATGTGAGGAAGGTATGTAGTATTCTTATCACTTAGATATAATGAGCTGTCCTAAAAATCAACAAATGTAACCATATATCAGGGGTGGCATATGGAGGTGGTGTCTTCTTCCAGCATTTGAAGGCAAGCTTAGCTAGAAGCTGTAGTGCCCCATTTCATGATTAATAGTAGATTATCAGGTGTCTGTACCCATTTATTGAAAAGTACCATGTTTCACATACTATGCTAAGCAGTCTAGAAGCATTATGCCATCTTTTATTTTCAGGAATCCCCCTATTAGGAAGCAATTTTATTATACTTTTATAGATGTGAAACTGAGGCTTAAGAAAGTTTAAGTTACCATGTGAGAAGTTTCTTGTTTGAAGTCTCAACAATAGAGAATTTAGGGGTTTTAACAAGTTCTCAGTAGTTTTTGTCTATGTTACTCTCCTTCTCTTTGTGTTATGGGAAGGGACAGACACAATTATTGAACACCCTCTATCTTTTAGGCATGGAAAGAGTTTCTCTCTATTATGACATTTTAATTTTTATAGCCATCTTTGGAGATAGTCTTAATGTTCCTATTTTACAATGGAGTAATTGAGGTTCAGATTAGCCGAGTAATTTGTCCAAGATAAAATAGCCAGTGAGATGTGATGCCAGCAGTCGAACCAATAGGGAGGTGAACCAGAAGAAACAAAGAGGAGGGGGAAATTGGTCATTTGTAATCTCGCAGAAGTTGAAGGTGGCAGGCTGTTGATGGAAGTAGTAGAGAGAGCTGTGCACCTCTTTCTTTCTATTACAATTCCATTACGTTCCCACGGGCTCCTGAGTTCAAATACTCAGTCATCAATCAAATTAGAAGTTCTCTTCTTTTGGTGACTGTGAAAGTTTGTTTATCTTCTCCTCCCACCCCCAGTTCTTCACACTCAACCCTACCCCGGGACAAGACTGACTCAGGAACCAGTCCATTCTTATACATGTTTCCCAAGGAGTAGGAGGGACATGTAGGTAATTAACAGTGACCTCCTGCCCGTGAAAGTTTTAGTTCGTCTCAAGAAAGAGCCCAGCCTCACAAGAAGTGGAATATGAACACACACAGAGTTCAGAAGGTGGGCACAGAATATCTTTCATGTCGATCCTGGGTCATCTCCTCATCCCTGTCTTCCTGACTCAGATGGGCATGTACAAGTTCCTTCTTTCTTTCTTTTTTTTAAGATTTTATTTATTTATTTGACAGAGAGAGGAGACACAGCCAGAGAGAGAACACAAGCAGGGGGAGTGGGAGAGGTAGAAGCAGACTCCCCACTGAGCAAGGAGCCCGATGTGGGACCCAATCCCAGGACACTGGGATCATGACCGGAGCTGAAGGCAGAGTTCAACAACTGAGCCACCCCAGCGTCCCCATGTTCCTTCTTTCTTATGTTCCATTCCCTCCTTCCCTAACTTCTAGCTCCTTTGTGCTTTCCAGGTATTGACTTCTTATTGGTCCTTGTGGCCATGAGCAGAGAGTGCCATTTTCCTTGAATCATTAAATATTCTCCACACCTTCAACCCTTCTTAAATTAATATTCAGCCCCTTAGTGTGGGCTTGTATAACAGAATACTGAAGACTTGGTGGCAAAAGCAACAGACATTTATTTCTCACAGTTCTGGAGGCTAGAAGCTCAAGGCCGAGGTGTTGGATCATTTGGTTCTCAGTGAAGACCTTCTTCTTGGCTGGTAGACAGAACCTCTCTCTGTGTCCTCACATGGCAGGGGGAGAGAAGTCTGGTGTCTCTTCCCATAAAGGCATTCATCCCATCATGGGTGCCCCACCCTCATAGCCTCATCTAATCTTAATTCCCTCCCAAAGGCCCCGTCTTTCACTGTTATCACATTGGGGGTTGGGCTTCAACATATGAATTTTGGGATGGACACAAACATTTGGTCCATAACACCCTGTTGTTGCACATCTGAGAAGCCATTGTCACACTGAAGAGTATCCTCTCTAGTGATAGTGGGGTCAAGAAGGTGAAGGAGATAGAGAGCCCTGCCCTGAGAGACTCAAATATTAAGGGAGGTGACACCAAAAAAATCACGTTTGGGTTGGATCCTGCCTACCAAGAGTTACAATGAAGGAACTCAAAAGTGAGATGAAAATTAGAAAACAGAGTCTTAGAAAATGAATTTTCCAGATGAAGCATGCCTGGGCTCTAATATCCTCAATTAGGATCACATTTCTGGGCTTCTTGCCCCGGTGGATGGCTCTGTGCTGAATTTCTGCTTTATTCGGTTTGATTATATGAACATAAATATACCTCCGTGAAACAGTTTGAGTGACCCCTTGCCAAGGAAATGGCTTTCTGAGCTAGTGAATCACATCCTTACATGACATCTCTTTCTGTACCCTCTCTTTATTTTCGTGTAAAATATTCCAGATGACATTAAGTGTACCCTGCGATTGTCAAGGGAAAAACCTAGCAAAGTACTTAGAAATATCTGCATATTCAGGAAAAATCATTTGCCAAGTATTAGCACACAAGAGTGAATAAATCACCTGGGAGGAAGGAAAAGGTTACATTCCAGTTTTATGAAGCAACAGCTGCTGTAGCTGAAAAAGAGAAAAATCAATACCATAAAACACCATTTGATTTTTAAGGTGTAACAAAGCAGAACGTTTCCAACTATGGTTTTTTGGCAGTGCCCCCAGTATTCTCTTCTACATAAATGGATTTAATTGACTTTTTTTTTTTTTTTTGGAGATGGAATTTCTAGAATGGTTTATCCCTAGCTGGGGAGACTCAGTGTGAGGTTGTGGAAAAGCATGGGAGTCGGCATCAGTGAGGTTTAGATTTGTGGCTTGGCTCTCTGTACCGGGTAGGGTTTGTAGATGGGTGATCTGAGCGACAGTGACCAGATAAAGGGGCATTTCTCTTTCTCGTGAAAATCCAGAGGTGGGCAGTCCGGGAGAGTATTTTGGCCTCGGAGATCTCGACTCTAGCTCATGTCACTCTCATGCCCAGAACTTGTGCTCACAGTTCAGCACTACTAGATAGGGCACCTGCTGTCCCAAAAGCATTTGGGGAAGCAGGTGGAGGAACTTGAGAAAGAAGAAACAAAGTGCATGCGATAGGTGATCTTTTTTCAAAGATATCTTCCTTGGCACATAGTGCCCTATAAAAAATGAAAGTTACCATAGAGAACACCATTGTGTATTTAACACAGCAGGTCCTCAAGTAGATGTGACTGCACCCCACGGTCCTCCTTACCCTCTTTAATCACCTCTCAATCAGCATCCCTTCTTCCTTCAAAGGTAGCTACTGACCTGACCTCTTTGACCATTTAAAAATTTCATGTAAATTGACTCATAGAGCATATATTCTTTGAGCCTTCCTTCTTTCACTTAGAACATGTATTTGTGAGATTCACCCATGTTGTTATAAGTAGCTGGAATTAATTTGATTTCATTGCTGTATGCAATTTATTTCTTCTACTTTGCTATTTGGGTTGCTTCTAAATTGAGGCTATTAGGAGTCATGTTGCTATGAACGTTCCTTTATTTGTCTCTAAGTGCACCTTTGTGAGTATTCTCTTGGGTATGTGTATGTTCAGAGTGATTGTGTGATCGAATTACCAGAAGTGCATGAGTGTTTCCTATGCTCTGCATTCTTGTCAACACTTGGCATTGTCTGTTTCATTTTAGCAATTTTTATGGGTTTATAGTGGTATCCTACTGTGGTTTTGTTTAAGTTTTATTGATACTAGTGAAATTGAACCTTTTTATCATTTGAATATTCTCTGTTGTGAAGTACCTGTTCATTAATTCTCTTGCCTGTTTTTACTTTGGGCTGTCTGTCTTTTTTCTCTTGATTTTTAGGAGTTCTCACTATATCCCACACAATGTTTTATTGTCACTTGAGCATTTTGCAGATATTTTTCTACACTCGATGGCTTGCCTTTTCATTTTTGTAATAGTGTACTTTTCATGAACAGAAGTTTTTAATTTTAATGGGGTCTAACTTCTAAATTTTTTATTTTGCGTTTTTGCTTTATTTGGTGTCTTATTTATTCTTTCCCTATCTCTGTTACGTTTTTGGAGCTTTGTTGTTTTGTGTTTTGCATTTCACACTTAGATCTAAAACCTGAAGTGATTTTTGTTAGTGCTGTGAGATGACGTTCTGTTTTTCCATGTGGATATATATTTAGCCAAAAAGTATTTATTGAGACAACTTTCTCTTCTGTGTTGTGCAGTGCCAGTTTTTTTTCTGACCCATGTTTTATATATGATTGGATCTATTTGTAAAATCGGTTCTGTCCCGTTTGGTGATTTGCCTAACCTTGTAGAAATACCTCCCCATTTTAATCAAGTCTTTCTGTCAGATCTTTACATATAGTAAACCTATCTTCGTATTCTTTCAAGAGCGTCTTTTCAAATCTTGGCATTGTTCTTTTTTATATAAAACTTAGAATCAGCTTATCGGTTTGCACAGAAAAATCTACTGGGATTTTAATTGAAATTGTATTGAATCTATAAATAATTCAGGGGAGAATTCTCATCTTTCCCATATTAAATTTTATTTTTCAGGAATATCTGTTTTGCTTTTAAAATTTCTATCAGTGATGTTTTGTTTCCCGTGTGATAGTTTTATAGGTAGCTTTGTGCATTTCTCCTCAGAATAGGTATTTTTGAACCACTTTAAATAGTATCTTTAAAAAATTCTATTTCTGCATTTTTATTGCTAATGAATAAAAATATGATTTTTGTATATTGACTTTGCTAAACTCACTAATTTTTTTTTAATTTTTTAAAAAATTTATTTATTTGTCAGAGAGAGAGGGAGAGAGAGCGAGCACAGGCAGACAGAGTGGCAGGCAGAGGCAGAGGGAGAAGCAGGCTCCCTGCCGAGCAAGGAGCCCGATGTGGGACTCGATCCCAGGACGCTGGGATCATGACCTGAGCCGAAGGCAGCCGCTTAACCCACTGAGCCACCCAGGCGTCCCCTAAACTCACTAATTTTAATAATTTATATTGAGATTTATTTCTTTCACAATCATGTTGTCTGCAAAAATGACAGCCTTATTTCTTTTCTTCCAATCTTACTGCATTTTTGTTTCTTTTTTCTTGCTTAATAGTGCTGGCCAGAACGTGCAGCCCAGTGTGGAGTAGAGTGGCACTAGGAGGCATTTTTTGGGTCTTAGGTCTGCCCTGAGGAGATGCTCTCAGTGTGTCACCATTGAGTATAAAGTTAGTCCAGGTTTTTGCAGGTCTTTTATCAAAGACATTTGGTTTGGTGCACGGGCTATAGTGAGGGGGCAGTTCAGTGCTGGTCTGGCCTCCCCAGAAGCACAGGGTCTTCCAAGTCACGACTTGTAAATATGCCATGATTTCTTCGTTCTCTGATGTTTCAGGCCAATTTCTGAATTTATCTAGCTTTTCTCAAACTTGGGCTCTGCGTCCTCTCCAGTTCTTATGTCGCCGTATACAAAATAGAGATGACAGTGCTCGCTCGCAGATCTTTGAGGGCCGATGGGAGAGCACACCGCGAGTAATGAGTGCAGTGTTCCTATTCTTCTTGCTGTACAGTGTTGAAAATTGTTACTTTTAAAACCCATGAACTGTTAGCTACTGAAATTTCAGGGCCCAGAAATTATGAACTTTTGTTTGATCTTCTGAGAATATTTTACTTTAACATTCGGGCATTCTGGTTGTTCAAGTGGGTTTCAAGAAGTTGGAGGGGAGTTGCATCCCTTTGATAAAATCTATTACTTAGAACAGTAAGAATACTATGTATTACATGTTTCTCTATGTAGGCTGCAGACTAAACGTGTATTGTGTTCTTTCAGCATTAATTCTTCTGATAACAGTAGTAGTTAAAATTTAAGTGTTGCTTTTTTCAGATTTATCAAGAATCTATAGTTCATCTGTATCAAGCTATTGAATGAATTAACTATGAACTGTTTCTTTCTGATAACTTTACAAGAGAGAACTACAAGCTTCTCAAAGATCTTTACACCCTCAATATCCATTTCAGTAAAATACAGGGTCTTACACCTTCATAGCTGGGAGCAGTTGTTCCGAAGTTGTGCTTCTGCACATTTATTTATTTATTGAATTTTTACATTAAAAAATTAAAAAAAATTTTTTATTTATTTATTTGAGAGAGAGAGAGAGAGAGAGCATGGGAGGGGAGAAGGTCAGAGGGAGAAGCAGACTCCCTGAAGAGCTGGGAGCCCGATGGGGGCCTCAATCCTGGGACTCTAGGATCATGACTTGAGCCTAAAGCAGTGGCTTAACCAGCTGAGCCACCCAGGCGCCCGGCTCTGCACATTTAATCAATATGGTCATAGTTAAGTTATTGGTCTCCAAATTTACTTTATGGCTTAAAAGGAGCTTTGATAAACAACTTTATAGTGATGGAGATGTTAAGCTTTTTTTGTGAAAAGCTGACATATGTTCTGAAGCAGGTGTGAAACAAATCTGTAATAAATCTGCTGGACAGCGGCTGTATTGATGGAGTTGCATCCAAGCACACTTGAGTGCCTACCATTTGGCATTAATTCTTTTCTTTTTTTAAAAGATTTTATTTATTTGACAGAGAGAGATTTGACAGAGAGAGAAGTAGGCAGAGAGGCAGGCAGAGAGAGAGGAGGAAGCAGGTTCCCCACTGAGCAGAGAGCCCAATGCGGGACTCGATCCCAGGACCCTGAGATCATGACCTGAGCTGAAGGCAGAGGCCTAACCCACTGAGCCACCCAGGCACCCCTGGCATTAATTCTTTCTTTCTTTCTTTTTTTTTTTTTTTGCATTTCTTTTTTTTTTTTTTA
>PISX010032317.1:0-16351 GCA_004024625.1 Mellivora capensis
TCAGGTGCGCTGTGGAGGGAAGCCTGACAGTTGTGGCATCCAGTGACATGGGATATGATGGAGGGTGGACCCTAAAATCAGGTGTAGCTGAGGCAGGCTTCCCGGAGGAGGGGATGCCGGGCTGGGGAGGTCATAGGATAGATGAGCAGGGATTTTCCTCCTGGGCCAGGATAGGGCTGTGTGTGGTCGCGGCAAACAGCACAGGCAGAAGACTGGTTATGTGGCAGAGCACGGAGAGAGGGACATGGGAGGCATTCTGGACGGCCTGTACCAGAGGCGGATGGAGCAGGAGGCTGGGTAGAGCCCCACGCGCGTGGAGGGCCCCAGATGCCCAGCTGAGAGCTTGGCTTCATTCTGATGTTAATGGACACAGTTGGGTGGGCAGCTCTTTGTTAGGTACATACGTGTATGTAGGTAGGTAAATTCCGTGCGGCGCACGGGGCTGGAACTCTGGGGCTCGAACTCTGACTGGGAGATCAAGAGCTGTGTGCTCTACCGACTGAGCCAGCCCCACCCTCTCCTTTAGCCTTTTTTTTTTTTTTTTAAAGATTTATTTATTTATTTATTTGACAGAGATCACAAGTAGACAGGCAGGCGGAGGTGGGGGCAGGGGAAGCAGGCTCCCCGCTGAGCAGAGAGCCCCGATGCAGGATGTGGGGCTTGATTCCAGGACCCTGAGACCATGACCTGAGCCGAAGGCAGAGGCTTTAACCCACTGAGCCCCCTAGGCACCCCTATTCACCGTCTTTCCTCCTGTGTTGCTCTCTAGCTTTCGGTCACTGTGCACACATGCACCTGTGGCGAGAGTCGGCCTCACAGCCACGCGACGGGCAGAATCCCGGCGGCAGCAGCTGCCCCACTCAGAGGCCGCCCCCTGCCACGCCCCACGCGGGCTGGTCACTGGTGACCTGTCTGCGCATCCGATGGAAGGGAACCCCGCGTCTGTGTAGGAGTTTCCTGGGGCTGCCGAAATGAAGTAGTAAGAACTGATTGGCTTAGGGGCGCTTGAGGGGCTCAGTCATTTAAGCGTCTGACTTGGGCTCAGGTCATGACCCCAGGGTCCTGGGATCGAGCATGGCTCGCCTTGGGCTCAGAACTCAGTGGGGAACCTCCTTCTCCCTCTCCCTCTGCCCTTCCCCCTGCTCGTGTGCAGGGGTGCATGGGTGCACTCGCTCTCTCAAATAGATAAATAAAATCTTAAGTTAAAAAAAAAAGGGGGCGCCCGGGTGGCTCAGTGGGTTAAAGCCTCTGCCTTCGGCTCGGGTCATGGTCCCGGGGTCCTGGGATCAAGCCCCAAATGGGGCTCTCTGCTCAGCAGGGAGCCTGCTTCCTCTCTCTCTCTCTGCCTGTTTCTCTGCCTACTTGTGATCTCTGTCTGTCAAATAAATAAACTCTTAAAAAAAAAAAATGGTTGGCTTAGGACCACAGAAAGGTAGTGACTCACAGTTTAGGATCCAGGAGCCCAGGATCAGGGTGTGGGCAGGGCCATGCTCCCTCTGGAGCCCGTAGGGGAAGATCCTTGTCTCTTGCAGCTTCTGGTGTCCCCACACAATCCTTGGCTGGTGGTAGTGTCACTCTGATCTCCATATGGCTTTCTCCTTCTTTCTCTACACTGTCTTCCTTCTGAGCATGTCTGCCTCTGTATCCACGTGTCCCTGTTTTGACCCTAAGGACACGGGCCACCCTGTGACCTCAGTGTAGTCTCCTTACCTCTGTAAATACCCGGTCCCAAATAAGGTCACATTCTGGGATTATTCAGGTTTAGAACCTTCAACATCTCTTGGGGAGGGGGACACAATTCAACCCTTGACACTGGGAGGACAGAGGAGGCCCCCATATTGGCCTGGGAGGGTGGGCTAAGGCCAGGGCTGGCTTTAAAGGTGGAACACACAGCCCCGAGGGGAGGTGCACGGGACCAATTCATAGGCCGGATGTCCTGGGCCTTCTCCTGTCCGTGCTCTGGCAGGACCTCTGGCCGGAGGGACTCGGTCAAAGGAGATGACAAGCAGCCCTTGTCCACACTTTGTAGGCCCGGCGCCGTGTCGGCGCTGGGGATGGAGCAGGAAACTCCGAGGCGGCCCCGTGCCCACGTGCAGGGTGGAGGGTGGGGAGGTGGGTGAACTCAGGCTCTTTAGGTGTGGCGGGGTGGGGGGCTGGGAGGTGGCAGCCCAGGGTGCCACAGGGGACCCCAGGGCTGACAGCCTCGCCCCCTGCAGGTTCATGGGCGGGGGCGGCGAGAGCTGCAGCCTCATTGCAGAAGGCCTCAGCACGGCCCTGCAGCTCTTTGATGACTTCAAGAAGATGCGGGAGCAGATGTGAGTGTGCCTGGCCTGTGGGGGGCCCCCAGTGTCTCTTCCCATCTGCCTTTGTCTGCTGCGGGACTCCACCCACTGCTTCCTGCCTTGGAAAGCACTCCCGGCGGCGGGGGCCAGGCCTTGTCCCCTGGCCAGTGCCTGGTCTTGGTGTCCTCACTGGGAAGAGGAACCTGCTCTGGGTCTGCCTCCTGCTTTCCTTACCTGCTGGGCAACTCAGAGGGAGTCAGGACCGTCTTTGGGCCTCAGTGTTCTGAGCTGTGAAGTGGGGCCATTACTCCTGACTTCCTGTAGGGTGGAGTACTTGCCTTCGGCTGGGGCTGGTCTGTCCCTTTCCGGGGCCTCTGTTACCTGCTCCAAGTCTTTCCTTCTCCCTGACAGCGGCCAGACACATCGCGTCTGCCTCCTTATCTGTAACTCGCCCCCATACCTGCTCCCGGCCGTCGAGAGCACCACGTACTCTGGGTACACGACGGAGAGTCTCGTGCAGAAGATAGGGGAGGTGAGGACTCTTGAGTCTGAGGGAGGAGCTCCGGGAGGAGAGGGCTGGGGTCTTCGGAGCTGTGAGCAGCTCTGCTACTCCTTTGGAAGATCTATAACCCAGAGGCCCACGGGGCAGCTGATACAGGCCCAGGATCCCTTGGCTCAAAGCCTGATGGGAGTTTTGGTTCAGAGCCTAGTGGGTGTGGTAGCCTGGGGGTCTCCTGACGGCCCTGCCCTGACCGAGCCTCTCCTCCTGCAGCAAGGGATCCACTTCTCCATAGTGTCTCCCCGGAAGCTGCCTGCCCTGAGGCTGCTCTTTGAGAAGGCAGCTCCCCCTGCCTTGCTGGAGCCGCTGCAGCCACCAACAGATGTGAGCCAGGACCCCCGGCACATGGTGCTGGTGCGCGGGCTCGTGCTGCCGGGTGAGGCCCGAGTGCCAGCAGTGGAGCGACTGGGGGTATCTCCTCCCCACCCCGCTCCCTCTGACTTAGATTTCTCTCCCCTCTCTAATCCCTTCGCTCTCAGTTGGGGGTGGCTCGGCCCCAGGCCCCCTCCAGCCAAAGCAGCCTGTCCCCCTGCCTCCAGCTCCACCCTCAGGCGCCTCGCTGTCAGCAGCCCCCCAGCAACCTCTTCCCCCTGTCCCCCAGCAGTATCAGGTACAGACGTGGCCAGGGAGGGAACATGCTCCTGGGGCCTTGTGGGAGAGACCTAGCTGGATGTCTGGGCTTATGGGGTGATGGGGAGTCTCCACTGGGACCCCAGGGTCGGTGGGACTCTTGGGGCCAGAGAATCACATCCCTCTGCAGGGATGGGAGTCTCCCTGCGTGATGTGATGGCCAGGATAGCTGTCCCTTGGGTGGGTGCAGTGGTGTGACCCCATGGGACACTCAGACTAGTGTGCATGGTCCTCATCACCTTCCACCCCCAGGTCCCTGGGAACCTGAGTGCAGCTCAGGTGGCGGCCCAGAACGCAGTGGAAGCCGCCAAGAACCAGAAGGCGGGGCTGGGCCCACGCTGTGAGTCCCGAGGGGGGATATGGGGTGGGCTCGGGTCAGCCAGGCCTCTCTGCATATCTGTCCCCACCTTTTCTCTTGGTCTTTTCTGCAGTCTCACCCATTAACCCTCTCCAGCAAGCTGCTCCAGGAGTGGGTCCCCCCTTCAGCCAGGCCCCGGCCCCACCTCTACCGCCGGGGCCCCCTGGTGCCCCCAAGCCACCCCCTGCTTCCCAGCCCAGCCTGGTCTCCACCGTGGCTCCTGGCCCAGGCCTGGCCCCCCCTGCACAACCTGGGGCACCATCCATGGTAGGCACTTGCACACCCGCCCCGCTGCCCTACTCCCCCCAGCTGCTTACAGAGACGAGGCCGAGCAGTTTGCCTTCCCGAGGAGGGTGTGAGGGCACATGGGTCTCGCCGTGGGTCCTCAGGGCTTCAGGGGGCTTGTGCCACAGACAACTGAGGCAGAAGGGTCTGGGGACGGAATGGTGGGGCTTTGGCTCCCAGCGGGTGAGGACTGTTCAGAGGACCCCAGGGGATTCTGGGAGTCAGGGCGTCACGGGTCCTTAGAGTCCTCAGATCTTCCGGAGTCAGAGCATTTGTGGTCCCAGGCACCGTTCGGTGGTGTCGAGAAGGAGCCTGAGTTCCAGTCTTCCTGCTGGTCTGTCTCTCTCTCGGGTCGCCCCTCCCAGGAGACGGTCTGACCCGGCTTCACTGCCCTCCTTGCTCCTCTCCGGCAGGCGGGCTCGGTGGCCCCTGGCGGGGTGAGCGGCCCTTCCCCGGCCCAGCTGGGGGCCCCGGCCCTTGGGGGGCAGCAGTCGGTCTCTAACAAACTCCTGGCCTGGACCGGGGTCCTCGAGTGGCAGGAGGTGAGTAGCTCGAAGAGCCTCGGGGACCTCACGGCCTGTTGGGATGTGGGGCTGGGCTGGGGTCCCTGTGGGGCTATGGCACTTGGGGTCCTGAGGAGACCTCAACAGGAGAGGTTGAGGGACCCACGCTTTGGGGCCCTTCTCGCCGTGACATGTGCTGCTTTTCCACTCAGAAGCCCAAACCTGCCTCCGTGGATGCCAACACCAAGCTGACCCGGTCACTGCCGTGCCAGGTCTACGTGAATCAGGGCGAGAACTTGTAGGTGATGGACGGTAGGGCCGGGGCCTGGTGGGTCCGGGCTTGCAGCCTCCTGACGCCTCTCCCCCTTCGGCCCCCAGGAAGACGGAGCAGTGGCCCCAGAAACTGATCATGCAGCTTATCCCGCAGCAGCTGCTGGTGAGTGCCCTGAGGGGGCACCGCCCGCCCCTCCGGTCAGCTGGTCTCGTTCTCTTCCCTCGTCCCCTCCCTGCCCCACACCTGCCTCCATCCCTGCTCCTCCCTTCCCCATTCCGCACGCGTGTCTCCCGCAGACCACCCTGGGCCCTTTGTTCCGGAACTCGAGGATGGTGCAGTTCCATTTCACCAACAAGGACCTGGAGTCCCTGAAAGGCCTCTACCGCATCATGGGCAACGGCTTTGTGAGTCCGGCACAGGGCGGACCGCGGGCGCCTGTGGAGCTTCTAGAACCAGAGGGGGTGGGGTGCCCCTCCCCCTCCTCCTGGGTGACTGGGGCGCGTCCTCCGCCAGGCCGGCTGCGTGCACTTCCCCCACACGGCCCCCTGCGAGGTGCGCGTGCTCATGCTGCTCTACTCGTCCAAGAAGAAGATCTTCATGGGCCTCATCCCCTACGACCAGAGCGGCTTCGTCAACGGCATCCGGCAGGTCATCACCAACCACAAGCAAGTCCAGCAGCAGAAGCTGGAGCAGCAGCGCGGGGTGAGTGACCGGGGCCCTGCCCCCCCGGGCCCCTGAGCTTGTGCCCAGACCCCCAGTGTCCCTCCTGGGCTGAGACGTGGCCACCTGGGTTCAGTTCCTTCCCCACATGTTCTTGCGATCTCTGTACGCCTTTTACTGTCTGCAGCGAATCTCTGAGGCCCAGCCCCCTTCTTGGGGGCCTGGGAGAGTAAGGTGTACCTCCCAGACCACCCATTCCCGAAGAATATCGCTGGCTCCTGACGCGTTCCCTTTCAGGGTCCAGAAGGCTCCCCCCGCCCAAACACAGGGCCCCCACTCCCAGCGCCACCCCCAGCACTGACCTGCTCCCTGTCCCACACAGATGGGGGCACAGCAGGCACCCCCTGGGCTGGGCCCTATTCTGGAGGACCAGGCGAGACCCTCACAGAATCTGGTGAGGAGAGGGCTGGTGGGGCCAGGGCCAGGGCGGGGGAGACCCCCAAGGAACACTGTGATTTTGACTTAATCTCGGAGGCCAAGAAGTCTGGGGAGTCTGCCTCGTCCCTTACCCTGTCTCTCCCCACCAGCTCCAGCTCCGCCCGCCACAGCCCCCGCCTCAGGGCACTGTGGGGGCCTCCGCAGCCTCAGGACAGCCCCAGCCCCAAGGTGCTGCCCAGGCCCCCCCAGGTGCCCCCCAAGGCCCTCCTGGAGCAGCCCCCGGCCCTCCCCCTCCAGGACCCATCCTCCGGCCTCAGAACCCTGGGGCCAACCCCCAACTGCGGAGTCTCCTCCTCAACCCACCACCGGTGAGACTTGGGGGTGGGGAGCAGATGGGAGCCATGGGGCTGCACCCTGGGCCCTGATGGTTCTGGTCCTTTTGTTTGGGAGGAAGGAGGTTGGCTTTGATCAGAGGGTGTGAATAGAGCCCTGCCGAGTGGTCCAGGCAGTCTGGCTCCTCTCTCTGTCTGACGTGGGCTTCGGCTAAGATTCTTTTGAAGAAAGACCCCCTCCCCCCCACACACCTCCCTCCAGCCATCGGGAGAGATGTTCTCTGAGCAGCTTCTGTGCAAGAGGTTGCTCCGTGGGGTGGGGGCTCTGAGCCACTTTCTTTGTTCTCGTAGCCCCAGACCGGGGTGCCTGCACCCCAAGCCTCCCTCCACCACCTCCAGCCACCGGGGGCTCCTGCACTGTTGCCCCCACCGCACCAGGGTCTGGGGCAACCCCAGCTGGGGCCTCCCCTCCTGCACCCACCGCCTGCCCAGTCCTGGCCCACACAGCTTCCCCCGAGAGCTCCGCTGCCAGGTAAGGAGGTCCCCGGGGAGGGCGGGTGTGTGGACCGACTGCCCCAGCAGCCCCTGGGCTAGAGCCTCAAGACCAAGGGCTCCTGGGACCTGAAGGCTGGGATTCAAGAATGGTAGCCGGTTCCCCCCACCCCAGGGTTCTTGGGAGGCTCTGAGGACTCCTGGAAAATACAGCCCAGGGGGTCAAGACCTAGTGGGACAAGATCTCTTTTTGTGATTTCTTTCCTGTGTGTCCCGGGGTTGATGGGAAACATAGTCTTAGGGTCAGAGAAGTAGTTTGGGGGATGGGCTCCTAAAGGCTCATGGGAATCAGCACATTTGTGACCAGACGGGGCCAGAAGGTCCCTCTGATGAGTCTCCCTGGGGCTTCCTAGGAAAGGTATTACCTTGGGTTCCCAGAGGAAGAGGGAGGAAGCAGGTCCAGGGCCCTCTAGGGCCCCAGGGACTACTGGGAGATGCAGTCCCTTCCCCACTGCCCCCCAGGTCAGATGCTGCTGAGCGGGGGTCCCCGGGGCCCGGTTCCCCAGCCGGGCCTGCAGCCCAGCGTCATGGAGGACGACATCCTCATGGATCTCATCTGAACCCCCGACACCCAATAAAGTTCCTTTTAACACACGCCCCGGCTCCCGTCACTGACGTCCCCCAGGACTGGGCAGGAGGAGACCTGGGGGAGACCTCTCTGTCCTTGTTCTTGCTTCAGCAGATGTCCCTGAGGCTCTGGGCTGGTGACGCCTGGGCGCCCGCAGTGAGGCAGGCAGTCTGGTGCAGCCCGGCTTTGGGCCGGGGCGGGCGGGACGTGGAGGCAGCCAGGCAGAGCTCACAGGGCCGTGCACCCTCGCGGAGATAGGGCGGGTGCCTGGAAGAGGCCTCTGAGCCAGCTGGGCTCAGCAGTCCGGGAGGAGACTTGGGAGTCCACGAGGCCGAGAAGGAAGGCAGGTGGTGATCTAGGTGCGGGGACAGCAGAAGCATATGTGTGAGGGCAGGAGAAGGCTTGGGATGTTCAGAGGTGCAAGTCCAGCAGGAGGAAGGAGGGACCCGGAGAGGGCGGCGGGTGCCAGGTTGGGAGGAGGCTCGGGTTCCAAACTGAGTGGCTCAAGGTCTGTCCTGAGGACGCGAGAGAGCCAGGGGAGGCCACGCACAGGGCGCCGGTCTGGGCTAGCTGGCTGTCAGGGCCTCTGGACTGTCGAGTGCAATGGGACAAGACAAGGCCAGGAATGCAGGGGGGAGGCTGGGGTGGTGGCCTGGGGAGGGGAGAGGCTGGTGGAGCAGCTGGACCAAGTCAGGGGGCAAGAGGGGCGAGTCTGGGGACTCAGCATGCCATGCAGAGGGGATTGGGGCTGAAGAGATGGGGTCAAGATCGGCCCGTGGCTCCTGGCCTGGGTGCTGGTGGATGGTGGAGCTTCCTGAGTGAGGGGCCGGAGGAGGGAGCGGCAGTGAGTGCGCACGGTCCAGGGAGTGGACAGAGGATGTGTTGGGAGTTCAGAAGTGGTGTTAGGAGACGGCGTATGTTTGATTGTTGGAGCCACGGGGGTGGACAAGATCACACGTGAGGGGAGACTGGCCCCAGTCCCAGAGACGGACCTTCCCGGGCTTTGGGTAGGGTGGACAGTAGGGCAGTCCCTGAGATGGAAAACATGGTAGGGGGTAGGTTTGGGACGTGGCGAGGCAAGAATGTCCTCAGGGAGACATCAGGTGGGGGGCAGCTGGATACGGACAGTATGTGGAGTGCAGGGACGGTCCCACCCCAGGGGCAGGGAGTTGGTTGTCTGTTGTTGGACTCTAGACTAGCTTTGCTTGGCACGTGGTCCAAGCCTGGACCGCCAGCATCCGCACTATTTGGGACGCCGGCTAACATCCGATTCCTGAGCCCCAACTCGGGAGAGAGGTTGCAATCTGGTGGCCTGTGGGCCACTCTGCAGATGACGTTTTGTTTGGCCTTCCCTGTGTTAGCATACGTAGCATTTTTTCCTAACGAGTTAGTTGTAAAAATCAGGATACTTCACACACACACACACACACACTCTCTCTCTCTCTCGCACACACACACATACACACTCCTCACACACGCACACACACCCAATCTGCAGCCTTCGCTTCTCTTGACAAGTCAGAAGTTCTGGCACCTCTGGGCCCGCCCTTCTGCCTAGCAACACTGGGCTGGAGCTGCCCCTTTCAATGGGGCGTGTGCTCTCCAGTTCGCCGCAGTCCCCACCACTCCCGTTTGGCTCCCCCACCGCGAGGCAGAGGGTCATTGCCTTTGGGCTTGCGCTGTGGTTGTTCCTTGGTAGCATTCAGAGGCAAGTGAAATCTTTCTTGTACCCATGTCTCTATCAAAAGTGGCAAAACGAAAGAGAGACCGAGAGGGCCACGTGTTTCGAGAAAAATGGGAGCGAGCGTATTTCTTTGTGGAAGTGAAGAGCATGCCTATGTGTTTAATATGCAAAAAAATCGTATCTGTGTTGAAAGAGTACAACCTGAGGCGGCATTACGAATCAAAGCACAGTAAGAGCTTCGACCAGTACACGGAACAGATGCGAGACGCGGTACTCAGTGAGCTGAAAAAGGGCCTCAAGGGTCAGTAGGGTTTGCTCCGGGAAGGAAGCAGTTCCGAGAGGCAGCGCGGCTGCAGAGCGCAGTTCGTCTCGAGCACAGCACGGCCCAGGCGCGAAAGCCTCGCAGCGATGGCGAGTTTGTAAAGGAGCAGGACGGCGGCTCCTGGATGGACGCGCCCGCCCGTTGACACTGTCCCTTCGGCCTGACGGGCGTTTGCACTGCGCCGTGTGAGTCGAAGATAAAACCGGGAGATTTACAAGTCCAGTTGCTTGAAAGAGTCGACTCCGTCGTGGCCTTCTCTGTCGTTGCTCATGAACTCTGACCACCCAGTTAGCTTTATTTATTTGTGGTATGAAGAATTTTGATGCGACCGAAGAAGTCTGTGACACGGTGCCCAGGCAGGCCCGACACTGGGAGATGGGCTGTTTGGGGTGTGTACTGACAAACACTCCCACAGACTGGCGGGAATTCCTAAGCACAGTCGCAGGCCGTTGTGACCTAACGATCTGCGTCCCAGGGGGCCTTGTCAGGACACCCCCATCCCCGGAGGCAGCGCTCGGCGAGGACGCAAGTCAGCTCGTTGCGTCGATCGCCAGGAATTGAGGGGTGTTCAGAAGGAACACAGAACACACCGCGGACGTCCTCGGCACGCTCCCGTCCTTGAACCACGGGCAGGTGGACGGTGACCTTGACCCAATGTATTTGACAGAAGCTCTGTGACCTGGTCGGCACGTGATGGTGTGGAAGGGATCCGCGCTGTTGAAATCCGTCGACTTGGTTCATCTCCAGTGAGCCAGAAGCCACACCTGGTTCCCCTGAGAAGGTCGGTCAAAGACTTTTGGTCAAGGTTACAACCCCCACCCCCACCCTCCGAACACTAGTTCTCCGCAAAGACGTTCACAAACAGCTACTTGAATGTATGACCGTGTTTGCCCAGTCCTGGCAAAAACAGGGAAGCCACTGGCAAGGAACAGTTCCTCCGCTGCAATTGGTTTTCAGAAACAAAAGATGTGGCCTGGACCATATTCACCCAGCTGGTGGGGTTCGAGACCAAATTCCCCCAAAGGCTCTCCACGTCCAGACTTGGACTAGCACTGTCTAGTTTGCCTCCGTCGGTTACTGTCGATCGTGTGAATGCAGACCCCAGGCAGCACCCACTGAACTACAGGGCGGTAGGGTGCGGGTCCGAACCGGGAGGTCATGCCCCTACCCCCGCCTCCTACAGTGGTCTTGAATCATGGGCTTTGGAGGTGCCCGCGCTTGTAAACCACTGTTTTCCGTTACAGAATTGATTCAAAGTACATAACCATTCCCAGTTAAGGATTCAGGGTTGAATTCTAAACTGCTCATCCCAACGTGACCACCAAGGCCTGACGCTGACCTCTTGGTGTAGAAAGGGGTGAGGTCAGGCTTCTGGCATCAAAATCAAAGGAGCAAAAGAATTATGAAAGAGAAAATTTTAATAATTAAATATTTCTATTTTTCAATTTGTATTTTTTCAATTTTGAATTTGAAATATAAACTCCAGCATCATCCATGTTTGTATTCTGTTCCATGCATTCACCATCGTGCAGTAAAAATACAATTTGATGATAATTCTGGCCGTCGACTTTTCTGCTGCCTGGCTAGTTCACTCATTTATGTGGCCTGCCTGGCTCCTGTCGGCATTCGAGTTTAGCATCCCTGCCATGGCACTGCTGCACGGAATCTGGGGGCGGGAAGGAGGCTGGGAATCGCCATGTTAACGAGCCCCCCCCCGGGTGGCCCTCGTGTAGGCAAAAGATGGAGCAGGAGACACTGGAGGTGGTCCCAGGGCAAGTGGGTGGCGTTTCCCAGGCAGTGTGTGGAGCAGGGGTTTTTGAAAACTCACGGCTTCAGGGACCAGGCAGGTGATGGAAATGCATGAAGCAGACGGGTGTAAGACAGTAGGGAGTGATGGGGACTGTGGCGAACTTGCAGAGTGCTCCCCCCACCTAGTGGCATTCACATTGCAACAACAACAAACACTGTGAGGACCAAACAAAATCCCCTTGTGCCTCTGACAAGGCCATCAGGCCGCCATTTTGCGACCTCTGGAAGAAGGAGAAGACACGGGGACAAGGACAGCCCTGAGATAGATCCACAAATCCGGGCTGGGCAGGGAGCCAGAAGGCAGGCGGACCAGGCAAGTGTGTTCTGGAAGCTGAGCGTTTCTGAGGAGAGAGCGATCGGCAAACCTGCTGCAAGGAGAAGCCAAGGGGCGAGCAGCCTGTGCGGTTTCCACCTGTAGGAATAACTGCGGGGGGCACACAGGTTTGAGTCCAGGACAGATTGATCGAAAAGAAATGTTTCCAGTTGCTGGTTTGTCCATCTGCGGCCAGTGAGGCCCTCTGGACCTCGGCACCCGGGTAGATGAACCCAAGGGACTGGCCTCAGGGACCTTCAGGTCCCCCTCAGGGACTGCCCTGAACCAAAGGGACCAGGTTCACGATCATAAGGCGAGGCAGAAGAAAGCACGGGGTTCCTAGAATGCCCAGAGAGGGAAGAAATTTCTAGGCACCTAGAACTCAGCTGCACGTTTCCCATTCGTGCCGGGTAGAGGTGGTTGGCCATGTGCTTAATGTGCCTCTTAGAACCAGCCAACACCAGGAGCACATCTGGGAAAGGTTTTCTCGGAGTGCAAGGTACTACTATTAAAGCCACTTGAATGGAGGAAGAAATGATGAAAAACTTAGAAGAGCAGGGGTTAAACTCCGGCTGCTGCACCGATTAGCTCTGGCTTTGGGCGGGTCTCTCTGCCTCCCTGAGCCTCAGTTTCCCCCAATGTCAAGTGGTAGCTTTCCCCCGAAGGACTGAGCACATGGCAGGCTCAGCACAGGCCTCCGCACAGGAGAGCTGCTCTTAGCCCCGGCTGTCCTCACTGGCCAGATGTACTCCTAGAAGCTACGTGTAGTGAGTAAACCTGTTCCTGTAGGTTCAGAGTCACCAGAGCATCCAGGAAGGTCGTCACTGGGTGAGCGACTTGTTGGAAACATTTCATTTTGGATCAGTTTGCTGTGGGACCACACATCTAGAGCTGGAAGCAAGCCTAGGAAATCCGTGAGAATTCTCCCAACTGGCAAAAGTGGCAGGACGTAACTGGGAGAAAGAAAAAAAAAGATTAGGACAAAAATGCTTAAACACCAGCACGTTCATTGTGAACCTGTCTTGGGTAAGAGAAAATGCCCGCCTGATGCTGGAGAAAAACTGAGAAAACAAGACCTTCTAGAAAGGGTATATTGGCTCAAGGTACACAAAACTCACATATTTTTCCACAGTTTTGGGTTCTTATTTTTAAATTAACCTTAAACGTGTATTGAGTTACACACATGATTACAGTTTCACAAAGAGAAAAAGGCACCGAAGTGTATAGAATAAAAAGTTCCCTTTTGTGCCTCTTCTCTCCCCTCAGCCCAGATGCGGCCACACGGCACTGAGGAACCACTTTCTGTCCCAGAGGCAGATGCACCATTTGGTGCTTGGGTTTCTGTGTATTTGGTTGTTGAGACATTTATAGGCTCCAATGTTTCTCATATAAATGAGGTCAGTTTATTTTGTTCCCCCTCCCCCACTTAAGTCGTGGCCTCCTGTCCATGTCATTGCACATGGCCCCGTTAAATGGCCCCATTCCAATTCCACACGGAGTCTGGCCTGTAGAAGTTGTCGGCATGGAACAGACCCCACCAGTCACTTACACAGGCAGCAAGCATTTGTCACACGGTCACTCGGTCAGGAGTCCAGGCACAGCCCAGCTCGTGCCTCCAGCTCGAGGTCTCTCCAGGCTGCGGTCTCATCTGAAGGCTCAAATGGCGGAAGGCCCATCCCGAGCCCATTCATGGGCTTGCGGGTGGGTTTCAGTCCCTCAGAGGCAACTGGACCCAGAGCCTCAATTCCTTGCCATTGGCCGGAAGTCTCCCTCCGTTTCTGACCACGTAGGCCCCCTCGTAGCGCAGCTCACAGCATGGCGGCTGGCTGCTCCGGAGGTGAGAGGGCAGCCAAGGTGGAAGCCAGAGTCTCTTTGTAGCCCAGTCACAGGAGGGATATTCCATCGCTTGGGCCATATTTTGTGCATTACAACAACTCAGTTGGCCCCTCGCACACTAAAGCTGAGGCATAATGTAAGGCAGATGTGCTAACCACTACACCATGGAACCAAAGCTGAGGCATAATGAAGGGAGTGCAATACCAGGAGGTGTTGGGGTCGCGGGGGCCATGTTTGAAGCACTTTGCCACACGGTGCGTGACGGTTGGTTAGCTGTGCAGGTTTTCACGTAATCAGAAATGCTGTCGAGACGGAGCGTGTAGGGATTTTTACATACGTTTCTGCTTGCTTGTGCAGGCATTCCTGTGGGATTCAGTCTTAAGAGCAAAATTTCAAGATCGAAGAGTGTGCCAATTTTGTTTGGATTTAGTTGACTTTTTAAAAAAAAGATTTTATTTATTTATTTATTTGGCAGAGATCACAAGTAGGCAGAGAGGCAGGCAGAGAAAGAGGAGGAAGCAGGCTCCCCGCCGAGCAGAGAGCCCGATGCGGGACTTCATCCCAGGACCCTGAGATCATGACCTGAGCTGAAGGCAGAGGCTTTAACCCACTGAGCCACCCAGGTGCCCGGATTTAAAAATTGAGTTTATTTTTATTTTTTAAAAAGATTTTATTTATTTATTTGACAGACAGAGATTACAAGTAGGCAGAGAGGCAGGCAGAGAGAGGAGGAAGCCGGCTCCCTGCTGAGCAGAGAGCCCGATGCGGGGCTCGATCCGAGGACCCTGGGATCATGACCTGAGCCGAAGGCAGAGGCTTCAACCCACTGAGCCACCCAGGCGCCCCTATTTTTATTTTTTAAAGATTTTATTTGAAAGAGAATAACCGAGAGAGAAGGGGCAGGGGGAGGGAGAAGCAGATTCCCCACTGAGCAGGGAGCCCCACGTGGACCTCGATCCCAGGACTCAAGGGTCATGACCTGAGCCAGAGGCAGACGCTTAACCGACTGAGCCACCCAGGTGCCCCATGAATTTATTTTTTGTATTTATAAAACCTTCATGTGGTTCACAGTTTAAGAGGCATCAACCTGATACCTAGTCTCCCAGTTCCTTCTGGAAATCAGTTACCAATTTTCTATTGTTTTTTGTTGTTGTTGTTGTTGTTGTTGTTGTTGTTTGTTTTAGTTTTAAGTAGGCTCCACACCCAACAAGGGGCTTGAACTCATGACCCTGAGATTAAGAGTTACATGGTCTACCAACCTAGCCAGCCTGGCGTCCCTCAATTACCGATTTTCTTATGTGTCCTTTCAGAGCTTCGTACACGCTGGTGGAAGCAGACAGAGACATCATCGTTTTCTGGCTCTGCTACCCAGTGGCAGGCTAGTTTATGTTTTTAAAACAGCTTTATTGAGGGCTAATTGTAATTAGAAGTGTGCACGTATGTCATGTGCACACAGTGATGAATTTGGACATCTCCATGCACCCGTGAAGTGATCCCTGCGATCCGGGTAGACGTCTGTCACCTACAAGTTTCCTTGTGTCCTTTTGGATTTCGGGGGGCGGGGGCGGGTAAGAGCACAAACCTGAGATCTACCCTCTTAAGTTTCGGCTCACGGTGGAGGATTGCTAACTGTCAGCACCGTGTTGTACAGCAGATCCCGACCACTTAGTCAGGCCGCTTTCCTCGGTGGGTTGCTTGTTTCATCGGACAACGTATCCTGTTGTTTATACCAGGGCGGAAAGCCCTCTGGCCTTTCTCATGGCTGCAGAAGATTCCGGGTGTGAACGCCTCCGTTTCTTGAAGCCCCTATTATGGGCCAGATAGGGTGCTTCTGACCTTTGTGGGTGCCCGTTTTAAATTGAGACAGAACTACCAATTGCCCTTCCCCAAACCATCTGGTTTCTCACTAGTTTGTGGGTGTAGGTCTCCCTGCATGCGGAGAGGCACGGCGGGCCGCGGTCATCGCCATTTGAGCAGGAAGACCTCGAGCGTTTGGAGCAGCGTGCTAGGGGGCAGCTGTGAGCAGTGCTGTGGCGACAGGGAACGGGAGGTCCCGTCTTGACTTGATAGTCATGGTGTGCCTCGGGAACGAGAGACAGGAAAGCGAGGCGTTCGCTCCTGATGTCCCTCGGTTTTTTCCATCAGGTGCGCGGGTCACGGGCTTCTGAAGTTAATCAGAAACCTGGGCTTGAGACTCCCCTCAGCCTGTCCTTGGCTGTGACCCCAAGCTCTTGCCTCCCTACCTGTAGAATAAGGATGATAAGACCACCATCCTCATGGCGTGAGTTTAAAAGGGAAACGCTAATCATAGTGTTCAGGAAATATCTATTATTACTGCTTTCCCAAGAATGATCCTTTTTCAAATGAAGTGATCAGGGCTGGCTGGCGACCCGCCAGGTTATTACTGAGAACCTTGAGGACCTCGCTGGAAAACCAGGAGGCAGCTTCAGAGGCCCGGTTGACCCTGAAGGTGGTAAATTTGCAAGTCATTTGTTTGAAAAATATTGATTGGTTGCCTGCCAACAGCTGAGAATGACGCCTTGGAGAGATGGCTGTGGCCGTGCCCTCTGTATTTGGCAGGAAGCGGCCAGGTGGCTCGCCTTGCAGACAGTTCTATCTGTCAGGGGAGGCTCTAAGAGAGTGACCTTGAAGGGCCCTTGTGAGAATTTAGTAACTTCCCCCCAGAGGCTAATGTGGGTTGGGGCTGTTCCCCCTGGTGGCTGTCCTCCAGTAGGAGCTCAGGTCCAATAACCAACGCCTTCCTTTTGGGGTCTTTGGTCTCCAGCTGGGAACAGAGCGTGGGCATGAGAGTGCACGAGACTTGTACCTGCCTGGGACCAGAAGGGATGCTCCTGACATCAGGATGCCCGTGCTTTTGCTCCCCCTGGTGAGAACGAAATCATCCCAGTCTCCTCCAGGGGAAACTGGGACGGGTGGTTTTCTGGT
>PISX010032318.1:0-16355 GCA_004024625.1 Mellivora capensis
CCATATTAGGGAAATTCTCTACAATAATTCTCTCCAATATACCTTCTGCTCCCCTCTCTCTTTCTTCTTCTTCTGGAATCCCAATTATTCTAATGTTGTTTCGTCTTATGGTGTCACTTATCTCTCGAATTCTCCCCTCGTGGTCCAGGTAAACACAGTGAAGGGATGGAATATGCCTATAGACATGAAAAACATTTTTTTTTAATTTCTAAAAAAAATGAGTTGATTAAGTTAGTTGGGAGAATAAAGAAAAAGAAAGTGGAGAGAATTTGCTCAGGCTGGAGACTAGAACAAGCCCGGAGCTAGATTTAAGGTGTATTTTGATCCACTAGAGGAAGTTGTACCCCAAATTTTTTAGAAGGAAAAAACCCTTATGTGAGTACAAAAAATAAAGTTAAATACTATGAAGGATAAGATATGACTATAATAATGAAGGTTCAAAAAAGATTATTATTTTTTTGGAAAGGTATTGTTAAGATAAACTAGTTAAAAAATGTTAAAAAAAGAAAAGGGTAACAGTTAAAAAAAATTTAGCAGAAAAAGAGAAAAAGAAAAAAATGAAATTAAAGAAAAAATTAAATTAACTGCAAACTAAAGAATCATGAGGAGAAAGTCATGAATTCCGCTCTTTGCTTTCTCCTCCTCTGGAGTTCCGCTGCTCTCCTTGTTAAGTGAACTTGGTCTTGGCTGGATTTCTTTTGATCTTCTGGGGGAGGGGCCTGTTGTAGTGATTCTCAAGTGTCTTTGCCCAAGGCAGAGCTGCACCACCCTTACCAGGGGCCGGGCTAAGTAATCCGCTCAGTTTCGCTTTCGGGAGCTTTTGTTCCCTAAACGCTTTCCGTAGAGTTCCAGAGGACAGGAATGAAAATGGGGACCTCCCAATCTCCTGCCTGGAGGAGCCGGGAGTTCGGAGCCCCACTCCTCGGTGCGCCCTCAGAGAAAAGACCCAGCCACTCCCGTCTCCCTCATCTCTGGCCGTGCTCCGAGCTTACCCAGCCTGAGACCGGTTCAAGGTAACCCTGAGCTGAGAGCTCACGCCTCGCCTCTGTCTCTGTAGCCGGCTTCCCCACTCTGATACCTGCTAGCTCTGCGACACTCAGACACCCCCGATCCTTCTGTGACCCTGTGGGGCCTGGGGCCACGCTGACCCCACATGGGCTTCTCCCCGGTTTAGCCTCTGGAGCGATGTCCCTCAGTGGAGCAGACTTTTTAAAAGTCCCGATTTAGTGCTCCGTTGCTCTGCCGCTTGCCGGGAGCTGGCCCCTCCCCCGTGACCTATCCTCCTGTCGCTTTCGATTCACTTCTCCGCCAGTCCTACCTTTCAGAAAGTGGTTGATTTTCCATTTCCAGAATTGCTGTTCTTCCTCTCTTTGATCTCCCGTTGGATTTGTAGGTGTTCGCAATGGTTTGATAAGCTATCCAGCTGATCTTCTGCTACCTGATGTAGTCTCAGCTGCTACTTCTCCACCATCTTGACTCCTCCCCTCCTGGACACATGTACTTCTTTGATGATATACAAACATCTGAACCTGACTTCTCTCTTAAAGAAGACTTTTATGTCCTCTGTCTGGAATTCTTTCCAGGTATGTGCATGGCTTTCTCCCTGAACTCCTTCACGTCTTTACCACAAAACTACTTACAGTGGTATAGTTTGTGGCCAGCACATTCAGAGGCCTCATGCGCATACTGTATGAATGATGTTCTCTGAAGCAGCTAATGTTGCAACTCTTATAACTTTATAGATTTATATCATCCCATGAAAAAGAGACCTACCTTTTGTATTATTTAAAACTGAAACTCCCCTCTCCAATTTTACCTTTCCCCTTCCCTTCATAGGGTAAATCTCCATAGTACATGCAACATATTTACCTTAATGCTTCTGCCTGTCTCCCCTTTTAGAATATAAACTCCATGAAGGTATGAGCTGTTGCCCATTTCCCTATAGGTACATTTTTGACATCTGTAACAGTGATATAAGTTTATTGAATAAGCAAACAATTGGTGCCATATCTTACACAGAGTGTTTAATTGATGGGGAGACTGGGTAAGAGAGACAGACATAGAGACAGAGGTTAGAAGGAGTGAGAGAGGTAGAGAGATTTAACTTAAAGATCTTATGGGGAGCCTGGGTGGCTCAGTGGGTTAAAGCCTCTGCCTTTGGCTCAGGTCATGATCCCAGAGTCCTGGGATAGAGCCCCAAGTCGGGCTCTCTGCTCAGTGGGGAGCTTGCTTCCCTTTCTCTCTCTCTGCCTGCCTCTCTGCCTATTTGTGATCTCTGTCAAATAAATAAATAAAATCAGGGACACCTGGTGGCTCAGTTGGTTAAGCGGCTGCCTTCGGCTCAGGTCATGATCCCAGCATCCTGGGATCCAGTCCCACATCGGGCTACTTGCTCGGCGGGGAGCCTGCTTCTCCCTGTGCTTCTGCCTACCACTCTGTCTTGCCTGTGCTTGCTCTCTCTCTCTCCCTCTCTCTCTGACAAATAAATGAATTTTTAAAAAAATAAAAATAAATAAATAAAATCTTAAAAAAAATATCTTATGGTGCAGATGAGAAAATAGACAAGAACAAACTTCAGGGGCTCCTGGATAGTTCAGTTTATTAAGTATTAAGTTGTGACTTCTGTGGATTCTGAGGCTCATGGTTTGGGGACACAGTTTGAGAAATACTGTTGAGGTCAGGTCTTGATGCAAGGTCCTGGGACCTAGCATCACATTGGGCTCCCTGTTCAGCAGAGAGTCTGCCTCCCCATCTCCCTCTACCCACCTCCCCGCTCATGCTCTCTCTCTCAAATAAATAAATAACACATTTTTAGGAAAAACCTTCCATATCCGAAAGACAAAGACAACAATCAAGTAAGATTCACAGCATAGATATAGTTTGTACTGTTGATGTAAAACAAAGTAACAGCTCATAAGGACTAATTCAAAGATCGTAAATAGAGATACAGTGCAGCTAAAAAAAAGTGAGTTTAATAATTTATGATATTCCCATCCTTCTCAACATAGTCACTACAAGAAGATTTTATTTTCTTGGAATTATGGTAAAAGAGGAGGTTTATAGTTGAAAAGGACTAGCAAGTCTCTTTCTTGGTCAACTTGAGGATGTGTTAAAAAAAAAAAAAAGTGTCCGACCATGACTGTTTCTCATAAGGGTTCTATAGTCATCCTAGTATATAAGGGATAACTGGATGAGAAAAAAAAAATAAGGAATCATTACAATGTTTACTTCAGTGATTTTCTTGGTTTCTATTCACAGAATATGGAGTATAATATCTGTCATTATTTTGCTTTTTCTACATAAGATGGTTAACTAACTAGTATGATAATTGTCAAAATATGTGTGCATTAAACATCAATAAACTATCTTTCATATGTGTTAATTATTGGAGATTTTGTAACGGGGATAGTAGGATAATACAATAATAATTTTTAAAATTTTGATCTTGAATATGATAAAAAATATTAAATAAGACTAAAAAACATCAAAACCCCTTACTAAAATCTAAGTCCTGTTAAATAATTCTGCCAAAGTAGCAGAATGTCAGGGTGCCTGGGTGGTTTAGTCAGTTAAGCATATGCCTTCCACTCAGGTCATGATCCCAAGGTCCTGGGATAGAGTCCCATGTAGGGCCCCCTGTTCAGTGGGGAGCCTGCTTCTCCCTCTCTCCCTTGCTCATGCTGTCTCTCACTTTCTCTCTCAAATAAATAAAATCTTATTTTAAAAAGTAGCAAAATTTATTTTAAGGAAATAAAGATAAATTCAAAGTATAATATGATACTTTACTAAAACTATTTATTAGCTCTAAAATTATCATGTTAATATTTTAATCAATTCTTGATTTTTATGTTCTCTTCATTATCAGAACAAAAAAAAAGGTCAGATTATTTCAGTATGTCATTCTGATTGTTATTGTTATTGTTTGTAATAGATCAAAAACAGTAAACAGGTTTGTAGACAAAGGATCAAAGTATGGTCTCATAAAAACTTTTGATTATACAAAATGACCTGCAAGATTTTGTAATAGCTTTCTAGAGAAACTAGTTCCATGAGCAAAAGTTAACCTGACAAATAATCATCTTACTTTTGCATTTTACTGGCTAATAGGAGACCTAGCTAGGACTCATAACCGTGGTTACTACAGATGGTCCATAATCATTCTTTAAAGGACTCTAAAGGGGTCCGTGGGTGGCTCAGTGGGTTAAAGCCTCTGCCTTCAGCTCAGGTCATGATCCTAGGGTCCTGGGATCGAGCCCCGCATTGGGCTCTCTGCTTAGCAGGGAGCCTGCTTCCTCCTCTCTCTCTCTCTCTTTCTCTGCCTGCCTCTCTGACTACTTGTGATCTCTGTCAAATAAATAAATAAAATCTTTAAAAAACAATTAAAAGATTCTAAAAATATGAAGGGAAGGTTGATATCGATACTGACATGAGATTTGATTTTAAAAAATTCTAAACATGTTTTCTTTTTCTACCTTTCTGTGCATTTTACTAATTGCTTCTTCTTTTAATTTTCCAATTTTTTTTGCAGTGTTCCAAGATTCATTGTTTATGCACCACCCCCAGAATTTCATGCAATATATCCCCTCCTTAATATCCACCACCATGCTCACCCATCCCCTCCCATGCCCTCTCCCTTCCAAAACCCTCACTTTGTTTCTCAGAGTCCACAGTCTCTCATGCTTTGTCTCCCCCTCCAAATTCCCCCAAATGTTATTCCTTATGCTTCACAAGTAAGTGAAACCATATGATAATTAAATTTCTCTGCTTGACTTATTTCACTCAGCATAATCTCCTCCAGTCTTGTCCATGTTGATACAAAAGTTGGGTATTTGTCTTTCTGATGGAGACATAATATTTCATTGTATATATGGACCTTATATTCTTTATCCATTCATCTGTTGAAGGGCATCTTGGTTCTTTCTACAGTTTGGTGACTGTGGCCATGGCTGCTATGAACATTGGGGTACAGATGGCCCTTTGTCTACTACATCTGTATCTTTGGGGCAAATACCCAGTAGTGCAATTGTAGGGTCATAGGGTAGCTCTATTTTAATTTCTTAAGGAATCTCCACACTGTTTTCCAAAGTGGTTGCACCAACTTGCATTCCCACCAACAATGTAAGAGGGCTCCCCTTTCTCCACATTCTCTCCAACACTAGTTGTTTACTGCCTTGTTAATTTGAGGCATTCTAACTGGTGTAAGGTGGTACCACGATGTGGTTTTGATTTGAATCTCCCTGATGGCTAATGATGATGAACATTTTTTCATGTGTCTGTTAGCCATTTGGATGTCTTCTTTGGAAAAATATCTGTTCATGTCTTCTGCCCATTTTCTGGTATAATTATGTTTTATGTATGTTGAGTTTGAGGAGTTCTTTACAGATCTTAGAGATCAACCCTTTGTCTGTACCATCATTTGCAAATATCTTCTCCCATTCCATGAGTTGTGTCTTTGTTTTGTTGACTGTTTTCTTTGCTGTACAGAAGCTTTTGATGTTGATGAAGTCCCAAAAGTTCATTTTCACTTTTGTTTCCTTTGCATTTGGAGACATGTCTTGAAAGAAGTCACTGTGATGTCAAAAATGTTACTGCCCATGTTCTCCTCTAGGATTCTGATGGATTCCTGCCTCACACTGAGGTCTTTGATCCATTTCAAGTTTATCTTTGTGTATGGTATAAGAGAATGGTCGAGCTTTATTCTTCTATACATAGCTGTCCAATTTTCCCAGCACCATTTATTGAAGAGACTGCCTTTTCTCCACTGTATATTTTTTCCTGCTTTATTGAAGATTACTTGACCATAGAGTTGTGGGTCCATATCTGAGCTCTCTACTCTGTTCTGCTGGTCTATGTGTCTGTTTTTGTAGTAAAGCTTGTAGTAAAGCTTGATATCAGGCAATGTGATGCCCCAAATTTTGTTTTTCCTTTTCAACATTTCCTTAGCAATTTGGGGTCTCTTCTGGTTCCATACAAATTTTAGGATTGTTTGTTTCAGCACTTTGGAAAATGCCGGTGGAACTTTGACAGGATGACATTGAAAGTATAGATTGCTCTAGGCAGTATATGCATTTTAACAATGTTTATTCTTCCTATCCATGAGCATGGAATGGTCTTCCATGTTTTTGTGTCTTCTTCAATTTCTTTCATGAGTGTTGTGTAGTTCCTCAAGTACAGATCCTTTACTTCTTAGGTTAGGTCGATTCCCAGGTATCTTATGGCTCTTGGTGCTATAGTAAATGGAATCAATTCTCTCATTTCCCTTTCTATATTTTCATTGTTAATGTATAAGAAAACAACTGATTTCTGTTGATTGATTTTGCATACTGCCACATTACTGAATTGCTGTGTGAATTCTAGTACTTTGAGGGTGGTCTTTTTGGGTTTTGCATTAAAGTATCATGTCATCTGAGAAGAGAGAGAGTTTGACTTCTTCTTTGCCAATTTGAATACATTTATTTATTTTTGTTTTTTGATTGCTGTTTCTAGGACTTCTAGTACTATGCTGAACAACAGTGATGAGATTGGGCATCCTTGTAGTGTTCCTGATCTCAAAGGGAAGGCTGTCAGCTTTTCTCCATTGATAATGATATTCACTGTGGGTTTTTCATAGATTTTATGAATTTGAGGAATGTTCCCTCTATCCTTATACTTGGAAGAGTTTTAACCAAGAATGGATGCTATGTTTTGTCAAATGATTTTTCTGCATCAATTGAGAGGACCATGTGGTTCTTCTCTCTTCTCTTATTGAGTTGTTCTACCACATTGATTGATTTGTGAATGTTGACCCACCCTTGCATTCCAGGGATAAATCCCACCTGGTCATGATGGATAATCTTTTTAATGTACTGTTGGATCCTATTATCTAGGATCTTGTTGAGAATCTTGGCATCCATATTCACCAGGAATATGGGTCTGAAATTCTCCTTTCTTATGGGGTCTTTTCCTCGTTTGGGGATCATGGTAATGCTGGCTTTATAGAAACAGTCTGGAAGTTTTCCTTCTGTTTCTATTTTTTGAAACAGCTTCAGGAGAATAGGTATTATTTCTTCTATGAATGTTTGGTAGAATTCCTTGGAGAATCCATCAGGTCCTGGGCTCCTATTTTTTGGGAGGCTTTTGATCCCTGCTTCAATCTTGTTACTAGATATTGGTCTGTTCATGTTGTCAATTTCTTCCTGTTTCAGTCATGGAAATTTATAGGTTTCCAGGAATGCATCCATTTCATCTAGGTTGCTTAACTTATTGGCATATAACTGTTGATAATAACTTCTGATGATTGTTTCTATCTCCTTGGTGTTAGTCATGATCTCTCCCCTTTATTAATAATTTTATTAGTTTGGGTCCTCTCTCTTTTCTTTTGGGTTAGTTTGGCCAGTGGTTTATCACTTGTTGATTCTTTCAAAAACCCAGCTTCTGGTTTCATTGATGTGTTCTACTGTATCTCTAGTTTCTATTTCATTGAACTCTGCTTTAATCTTGATTATTCCTCTTCTTATGTGTGGGGTTGGCTTAATTTGTTGTTGATTTTCCAGTTCTTTAAGGTGTAAAGAGAGCTGGTGTATTCTGTTTTGTTTTTTTGTTTTGTTTTTTTTGTTTTTTAATGAGGATTGAATGGCTATTTATTTCCCTTTTAGGACCACCTTTACAGTGTCCCATAGGTTTTTAACCAATGTGTCTTCATTCTCATTGGATTCCATGAATTGTTTTAGTTCTTCTTCAATTTCCTGTTTGATCCAAACATTCTTGGGCAAGATGGTCTTTACCTTTCAAGTGTTTGAATTCCTTCCAAAGTTTTTCTTATGGTTGAATTCCAGTTTCAAAGCACTGTGGCTTGAGAATACGCAGGCAATAATTTCAATCTTTTTATATCAGTTGAGTCCTGATTTGGGACCCAGTATATGATCTGTTCTGGAGAAAGTTCCATGTGTGGTTGAGAAGAATGAATATTCTCTTGTTTTAGGGTTGAATATTCTGCATATATCTATGAGATCCATCTGGTCCAATGTGTCATTCAAAGCTCTTGTTTCTTTATTGATTTTCTGCTTGGATGATCTGTCTATTACTGAGAGTGGTGTATTAAGGTCCCCTACAATTAATGTATTCATATCAATATGACCAATTTTTTTGAAGATTTTATTTATTTATTTATTTGACAGACAGAGATCACAAGTAGACAGAGAGGCAGGCACAGAGAGGGGAAGGAAAGCAGGCTCCCCGCTGATCAGAGAGCCCGACTTGGGGCTTGATCTCAGGACCCTGGGATCATGACCTGAGCTAAGGCAGAGGCTTTAACCCACTAAGCCAGCCAGGCACCCCTCAATATGACTCTTTATTTTGATTAAGAGTTGGCTTATATAGTTGACTGCTCCCATATTGGGGGCATAAATGTTTACAATTGTTAGACTTTCTTGGTGGATAGACCTTTAAGAATGATGTAGTGTCCTTCTGTATCTCTGACTACAATCTTTAGTTTAAAATCTAACTTGCCTGATATGAGAATCGCTACCCCAGCTTTCTTTTGAGGCCTGTTGTCATGAAAGATGATGAAAGATGATTCTCTATCCCTTCACTTCAGTCTGGTGGTATCTTTACATTCCAAATTTGTCTCTTGTAGAGAGCATATGGATGGGTTCTGTCATTTTATCCAGTCTGCAACCCTGTGCCTTTTTATGGGAGAATTTAGACCATTCACATTGAGAGTGATTATTGAACCATAAGTTTTTATTGACATCATGTTGCCTGCAAAGTCCTTGTTTCTATAGATTGTCTCTGTAAATTTCTGTTCTATGTCACTCTTGGGTTCTTTCTTCTTTTGTAGAACTCCCCTTAATATTTCTTGTAGTCCCAGCTTGGTGGTCACATACCCTTTAAAACCTTGCCAGTCTTGGAAGCCTTTATCTCTCCATCCACTTTGAATGTCAGCCTTGCTGGATAAAGCATTCTTGGGTGCATGTTATTCTCATTTAATGCCCTGAATATGTCTTGCCAGCTCTTTCTGGCTTGCCTGGTTTCTGTGGACATGTCTGCCATTATTCTGATGGTCCTTTCTCTGTACATAAGGAATCTCTTCCTCCCAGCTACCCTTAAGACCTCTTGTCTGAAATTATGATTCATGAATTTCACAATTTAGAGTCTAGATGTCTTTCTAGAGTCGTTGATTTGGGAGGGTGTTCTTTCTGCCTCTAGGGCACAAACACTTGTTCCATTCCTCAGATTAGGGAAATTTTTATTCAGAATTTGTTCAACTACATCTTCTAGTCTTCTCTCTTTTTCTACCCCCTCGGGGATCTCAATAATTCTGATTTTGTAACATTTCATGGTGTCTTTTATTTCCCTAATTCTGTTTTCGTGTCTTCTACACTGTTTGTTCCAGACCTTCTCCTGATCCTTCTTTTTTATCATTTTGTCTTTTAGGTCACTAATTCTATCTTCTGCCTTGGTTACCCTAGCTATTAGAGTTTTAGATTAAATAAGATCTCATTGATAGCATTTTTAACTTCTGTCAGAATGGTTCTGACCCTTAGAGATTCTATGTTGTCACTAATGGTCTTCTCCAACCTAGCCATTGCCTGGATAATTGTTACCTTGAATTCCATTTCCAACATACTGTTTATGTCCATATCCAATAGTTCTGTGGCAGAGGGCACAGTCTCTGAATTTTTCCTCTCTTGGATGTTCCTCCTTCTAGTCATTTTTTTGAGAGGAGGTTGAGGGGATATATAGCTGAATATATCAACCACGATCCAGGCAAGGTGTACCCTCTTTTACACTCTTAGCTTAGGGAGGTTTTTTCAAGTTGTGCTCAATTCTTGAAGACTGGAAGAGGATATTTTCAAGTCTTAAGTGCTCTAGTCCAGAGAAGGCTTATGGAGACATGACAATCAAATATAATGTGATATCCTGGATGGGCTCCTTATCTTATTCCATTTTCAACACTCTTCTTTTTACAGATCCAAATTTATGACATATTTCTTTTGCTTCAAGCCAAGCCCTCCACACAGGCAGCTCTGGTTGATCCTGACATTGGCAGAATTGAACCCACAGCTGTTCACATGCTGCAAACTTCACTAAGGAGCTAGAGTGCTTCAAGCAGCAGTCCTGGCTAGAGAAGTGATCCCAGCGGGGCTATTGGGCAGGAATAGGCCCAGTGGGCCAACTAGTTCCAAAGGTACAGGAGTGGCCAACCATTCCCTCCAAGATCCACAATGCTCCAGGTCCTCGGAGTGCTAACTGCCCGTATTGCCATCTTCCTATGAGGTGACACAAATGACCCCTTATGCATGGAACTGAATATGGGTGGGTTGGGGATGGGGGTGCATCTGCAGGAAGGCTGAACTTGGACAAAATTCCAAAACCGAGATGGAGGAGCTAATTTTCTAATATTTTCCATTAGTTTCAAAAGAAATCTGTGACTTCCAGCTGAAGCACGTGATTTTGCCTAGAAAAATAGTATAATTGTACTAAGATGATTCTAAATAAATAATCTCCTTATGCATTTTAATATGGACACAGATTGAATGTGCTTATTTGATTGCACTATTAATGTTCCTTTAATCAGATAATTTCCCATTGTGTAATTTTTTGAGTTGCATTTTGGAAAAAAAAAAGCTTCTTTCTACAAATGCATTTAAGTGGAAACCATATCATATATTTGATTGTAGCTTAGTATTTTGAATCTACTTAAATTACTACAAAAGTCCCCTTTACCTATTACCATTGGTTATTTATTTCATGACCCATATCAGACAGCCCACAAACATAACCAATTTCAAAATGTTTTTTAAGATTTTATATGCATCTGATTCTCTGAGAGATTTTATGAAATGAAATTTTATGTGGGCTGTGCTTGTAGACGTAACTGCAGGTGTCTGAAGCACAAAACCTAAGATGGGTCCCTAGATTGTGGATTTGGGTCATGAGCTCCAGATTGATACTGTGTATTCTAAGGCTCATAGTTTGGGGACACAGTTTGATAAATACTGATCAACAGAGTCAGTATTTTCACCTGTTGGGTTATAGTATCAGTAAGTTTATAATCTATCAACTACACTTAGAGTATTTCCCCTTCTTTACCACCTTAATAGGACCTATGTATTCCTAAGGTTTTCACAAGGGATTTGCTATCAGATTATTGCTTCTGTACTTAATAAATAGTTTATTGACAAATTAAGGCATTTTGCAGGTCATCAACCTTTGAAAGTGTTTAATATGAAAGAGCACAGGGAGAAAAAGAAACAAAAATATAGACATGTCTCATAAAACACAAAAGAAGTTTAAAGTAAGATGTAGTCAACATATTAATTACAATAAACAATTTTTCCAACAAATTTGAGACTTTATATATAATAGCTATGTTGGCAAAGATTCAAGGAAATATATACTTTATAAAATTTTGGTGAAACTTAAATTTATATTCTCTGCTGGACAATAAACCAATATAAATTAAGGACTGTACAAATTCTAAACCCTTTATCAAAGTAATTCTATGCTTTGGTGTGACTCCTAAAGAAATAACATAATGTTATTTACTTATATGTCATTTAAAATAACATTTCATAAGTAACTTAATAAAAATATAGAGAATAATTATACAAATTTTAGTAAAGGTTTAAATACTGTTTAAATTTAAATACTGATTTAAATAGTGTTACAAAGAATATTTAATATCAAGGGAAATATCTTAAATGATTGCAAAGAAAAATGTATAAAATATGACTATATTTTAAAAAACAGTAATATATATATACATGTATATGTGTGTGCAATGTGTAAGAGTACATTGTTTTTATAGGGAATATTGCCTACACTTGTGATTTAAATGAGCGATTTTCAATATCTTTTTGTATTTTTCATTGTTTTGTGTGTTTCAGAGATTCCACAAATTATAAAAATTATTGCAAAACATTAGTTGATTTTCTAAACATTCTCCTAAGTACCAATACACACTTCTCTTAATTAAGCAGGGTTCAAGACTTTCAGTTAGAGAATTAAGTCAGAAATGCTTCAGAATTAATGCTATGAAGAGTTATAAACTAGAGCAAAATCTCTAAAATTGTAATATGAAAGCCCCTTTTATCTCCAATTTCATGTATTACAAATTTAAGCTCATTTTACATGTTTGAAATCATTAATCTCTTCATAATTTTAAATATTAATATTAATCAGTTAGTTAAAACTTAGTATGTATTAGGCCTCATCATAAGTGGTTTATGTATTTAACTCATCTAAATCTTAGGACAAGCTTAGGAGACAGATCCAGAATTAGGGTCAGACTAGTGAGGTCCTCAAACTGGTGCTAAATGACGATGAAAATAATCAGTAATTAAGTAATATTTTATTATAATATTAAAAAAAAACAAAAATCAATGCAAGAAAAGTCAAGATGAACAAATTATCAACATTTTGAATAAAGGTGGGATCAATATTACTGATTTTCCCTTTTGCCTCAGAGTCCAATATGACTTGACATGGGACTACTAACAAGTATGTACTTAAGTTTTTATCCGTGTTTTTTCCCATTTAAAGAAACAGAAATAATAAAGGTGAGGTGACTCACTGTGATCATACATCCACTAAGTGTTGGATTGAGGACAATAAAGTCAGTAACTCAGTTTAACCTGAATCCTTCCATTTAATCACTACACTAAAAATTACACCTTTTTAACTGGTTACTTTAAATGGGCCATATTTTGCCTTATCCCTGCCCCCCCAACCCCATGGATTGCATTCTTTCTTTGTTCTTTTTTTTTTTTTTTTTCTGTGCCCATGGTGCTATTACCTTCTTTGTATTGGAAGGTGGTGGGTGTCAGAATTGGAGAGTATTAACTCTAACACAGGATTATATATTAAAGACTTTAAAAAAAAAGTACAGACTTTTTATATGCCTATTCTACTGGTAAACAAAAAGAAAAGGGAGATTGATCATTCCCTTACTTCTAGAAAGGAAATCTAGAACTCAGTCTGGGGAAATACAGCAATATAGAAATAATGTGTCTCAAAACATAGTCAACTAATAATATTAGAAGTTTAGACTAAATAAAACATTTGAGCATATGCTAGATCTACAGCTATAAATATCTTCATTCATAAATGTCTTCAGTTGTAATAAAAACAACTTCATAGTATATATATGTACATTTTTTTGCTAAGATCCAAAATAAGATACAAAAAACAATAATTAGACTCAGTCAAGCCATTATATATGCTTTGCAAAAATATAAATATCTTATTTTCCCTGCCCTCAGTTATTTACATTTATCTATTTGACATACAAGATAAATATCAAGTTTATATATGTTGGAGAAATGAATATAGAGAAAAGCATAAAGGACTAAAAATAATTATGGCCACTCCAGATTTTCAGATATTAAGTTTTCCTTACCACTTAATTTATATGATACCTAACCAGATCCTTTCTGGTTAGTACATATATATGAAGAGTTATTTTAATATTTTAGTAGATCAACCTAAAGCACTCAAAAATTCCCATTGTTGTTGTATTATAATTGAGAACCAAAATAACTGTATTTTTAATTGTGTTGGTTCTAGTGATCTCAGTATTTCTTTTTCTCCCTCAATTCAGAAAAAGACTAACCTTTGTGATGCAGCAAAGGTGGTCATAGGAGGGAAGTATAGAGCAATAAAGGACTACCTCAAGAAGCAAGAAAAGTCTCTAATATACAGCTAACCATACACCTAAGGGAAATAAAAAAGAACAGCAAATAAAGCCCAAAGCCAACAGAAGAAGGGAAATAATAGCGATTAGAACAGAAAATAATCATACAAACAAGCAACTGCAACAAAAACAGTAGAACAGATCAATGCAACTAAGAACTGTTCTTTTAAAGAATTAGTAAAATTGATAAACCCCAAGCCAGACTTAAGAGAGAGAGAGAGAAAAGACCCAAGTAAATAAAATGATGACTGAAAGAGGAGAGATCACAACCAACACCACAGAAATACAAACAAATAGAATATTATGAAAAATATTAAATATTATGAAAAATTATATCCCAACAAATTGGGTCATCTGGAAGAAATGGATAAATTCCTAGGGGAATTCTAGTGGACCTTTAAGAAGGGTTGATACTGGGACACCTGGGTGGCTCAGTGGGTTAAAGCCTCTGCTTTTGGCTCAGGTCATGATCCCAGGGTCCTGGTCCTAGGATCGAGCCCCACATCAGGCTTTCTGCTCAGTATTTTAAAAAAGAATGTAAGTTTTTTAAACTCACTCTCACTTGAAAAATATGTGTACTCCTCTAAACCTCTTTAAGAGTCTTTATTATAAAATTTTCTTAAATTAGCCTTCAGTTTTTATATGGACACAATTCTGAAGATATTCAGATTCATACACCAAAAAAATGTTTTCCCCTAGGAAATACTCTTGACTCCATTCTATTCTGAATTCCCTTTTCTCCAGATTATATGAATTCCTTTTTCTTGTTTCTTTCAATAAAACACAGCCTTCAATAGTTTTCATTGAACTGGAGCATGGAGGATGGTCTATGGCTGAATGTGTCTTCATCTCACCCTCACATTTGCAAAAGTGTTAGCTGGGGGAAGGATTTATATTGGAAATAATTTTCACTCAAGTTTTGGCAGGAGTTTTACTATTTCTAGTGCCCATCATTGATGGCAATAGCTGTCACCATCATTCTCTGTATACTACATGCATGCTGGGTTTTTTTTTTTCTCATTTATAAGGTCTTAGAACATATTCTAAAATGTATTTGCTTTGAAATGTCATAATTATGTGACTTGATGTTCACCTTAATTCATCCAATATGTTGCACATTGTATGGATGTTTTTCAACTGGAAAATCATAAAATTTTCTAGTACTGTATTTCTTTGATCATTTTTACCTCTAACAGTAAATTCACTTCCTAAAACTTTCACAAATCAGTTTAGAACATTCTAAATCTATATCTATTATCTATATCTATTTCTACATCTATATAGTTCCACTTTATTTATTGAAAGTAGCTTTTAAATATTATTGTGATATTCTTAATTGAAGTATAGTTGACACACAATGTTACATTAGTTTCAAGTGGACAGTATAGTGACTGGAGAAATCTATGTGTTATGCTGTGCTTACCACAGTGTAGCTACCATATGTTACCATACACCAATATTACAATACCATTACCTATATTCCTTATGCAGTGCCTTTCATACATGTGATTTATTCATTCCATGACTGAAATATTACAATTTTTAGGGCTTAATATCATAATTAACTCTCAATAATTATTTATTTCATGAAATGACTCCCTTTCCTTTCCATATGACATTGATTGGAGGGGAGGGGCAGAGGAAGAGGGAGAGAGAGAACCTGGAGGTTGATCTCACAACCCTGAAATTATGACCTGAGTCAGATGCTTAACCAACTGAACCACCTATCCCTATTGGTCACTGTTTTGTTCAGTTACAGTATCTTCTCTTAACTCTGGGGATACTAATTATAATTTCTTTGAAGTTTTACTCTGTATTAAGAATTCTTTTCATTTTGATCTCTGCAAATTTATTGTTACAGTTCCCCTTTTTTTTATTCTTTGTTTTTTATGTATATATTATTAGTTGCAGGTCTTAAAAACTGGAAGCATGAGAAGAAAGCAATAACTGGAGAGTTTTTCAAATGAAGCTGTGACTATTTAACTGGTGCTCATTAAGGCAGTGTATCCTCCACTACCTGGCCAATTTGTTCAATGGCCTATCGCAGGCACCCTAGTGGAGAGAAAGGGAATAAGAGTATGTGGATTTGCTTTACTAAAGGAATACATCCTACAAATGTTTAAGTTGGTACTTAGATCCAGTTTCCCATTTTCTTGGGAGTCTTACCTTTAGAATTTTTACTTTACTTTTTATGGATCAGCATCTCCAGAAATGAAGTCCCTTAACTTACACCAGAATAATGAAGAGGTTTTAGTTATGACACAAGAAATGAAGGAGAGCATCTAATGGTCTAATTGATCCTTGCACAATATTTCAATTATGCTTCAATTCTGTACATCATTCATTTTTTTAAAAGATTTTATTTATTAATTTTGAGAGAGACAGAGAAAGCATGAGCAAGGAGAGGAGCAAAGGAAGAGGGAGAAGCAGATTGCCCACTAAGCATGGAACCTGAGGCAATGTGGGGCTCCATCCTAGGACTGGGAACATGACCTGAGCTGAAAGCAGATGCTTAACTGACTGAGTTACACAGGTCCCCCCATCATTCGCTTTTTTTTTCAACTAAAATCTTTTTTTTTAGTTCAATTATCCAACTTATAGTACATCATTTATTTCAGATGTAGTGTTCAATAAATTATAAGTAGTGTATAATGCCCAATACCCCATCATTCACATTTTT
>PISX010032319.1:0-16355 GCA_004024625.1 Mellivora capensis
CGGGACTCGATCCTGGGTCTCCGGGATCATGACCTGAGCCGAAGGCAGTCGTCCAACCAACTGAGCCACCCAGGCGTCCCTATGTAAATATTCTTTAAAAATACAAAAAAGATTTTTGAATAATTGTGAAAGGCAGAAATTAAATTTTTCTTCTTTTTTTAAAGATCATATTTATTTTACAGAGAGAGACACAGTGAGAGAGGGAACACAAGCAAGGGGAGTGGGAGAGAGAGAAGCAGGTTTCCTGCTGAGCAGGGAGCCCGATGTGGGACTTGATCCCAGGACTCTAGGATCCTCACCTGAGCCAAAGGCAGATGCTTAATGACTGAGCCACCCAGGTGCCCCAGAAATTATATTTCTTTGGGATTAATGGTTATCCTACTTATTCTGATTTCTAAAATTATGATGACTCTCTGTTGAAAAATGGCATTCAGTTCATGCTTGTACATATTTTTGGCAAAAGAGAAGTTGTGTGACTTTATTCTCTTTAACTCCCCACCCCCATTATTAAAAAATATAACACCTTTTGTGTTTGAAACGTTTAACAAAAGTATTTAAAATTTATGGTAAGGAAGTGATTGGCATAGCATAAAATTTACCATATTAACTATTTTTTAGTGTATAGTTCAGTAATATTAATAAGTATATTCACATTGTTGAACAACCAATCTCCAGAACTTTTCATCTTGTAGAACTGAAACTCTATACGTATTAAATAACACTTCCTTTATTCTCCCCTCCCTCTCACCCCTGGTAACCAGGATTCTATTTCTGTCTATGAATTTGACTACTGTAGGTACCACATATAAATGGAATCATACAGAATTGTCTTTTTGTGATTGGCTTATTTCACTCAGTGTGATGTCCTTGAGGACATTTGATATAGTACATGCCAGAATTTCCTCCTTCTTCTTCTTCTTTTTCTTTTTTTTTTTGGTAGAGAGAAGGAAAGAGGGGGGCAGAAGGAGAGGGAGAGAGAGGATCTTAAGCAGGTTCCACACCCAGCATGAAGCCCGAGATCATGACCTAAGCTGAAATCAGGAGTCAGATACCTAACCAGTTGAGCCACATAGACACTGCAGCAGTGTTCCTTTTTATTATTGAGTATTCTCATGTTTAGTTTTACCCAATTTTATTTATGTATTTTTTAAAGATTTTATTTTTAGGTCATCTCTATACTCAGTGTGGGGCTTGAACTTATAACCCTGAGATCAACAGTCACCTGCTCTACTGACTGAGCCAGCCAGGCACCCCTCAATACCAATTTTAAAAATTAATTCATTGATGGGTATTTGGATTGGCTTTTATTATATTTATCATCTCATCATTTTTAAAAATTTTTATTTATTTATTTTAGAGAGAGAGTATGAACTAGAGGGGTAAAAGGGGAGGGAGAGAGAATCTCAAGCAGACTGTGTGGAGTGTGGAGCCCTGTGCAAGGGCTCACTCAATCTTACAACCCTGAGATTGTGACCTGAGCTGAAACCAAGAATTAGATGCTTAACAGATTATGCCACCCAGGTGCCACTATCTCATCATTTAAACATTTTCTCCTTTGTATATTTAACATATGCATATGTTTAATATAATACATCTAAATGTAATATATACATATATTGAGGGATATATTCAAATTTTTTTAGTAATAGGTATAGGATCAAAAAAGTTTGGAGGTTACTGTTCTAATCCAGAGTAGTCAGAAAACAGAAAACAACTAGAATTATCCTTAGTCACAGGTCTGATTGTACCATTTATAATTAATTACTGAAAATTACTGAAAAAAGGTAAATTTCTTAATGTGATATTTGAGGAGCTGTACCTTAATAGACCTGTACTTCCTATCTGTTTTCTGGCTACATTTCAGTCTTGTAACTCAGTGCTGCCTTTTAGATTATTCTCACCAAATTCCTTATATTTCCTTTAATACATGATGTTCTGCCTTTGAGTTTTGGCCAACTCTTTCCATTGCTTAGAATGCTCTTCCCTGCCCACCTTGCCTTTTTAGAGGTACTATGATATATCATTTAAACTCCAGCTAAAGCACTTCTCTGAAGTGCTCCCTGGCTTATTCAAGTCAGTTTAATTGCTTTATTTTCTGCACTAACTGTGTATGTGGTATGTATCTTTATTGTAGCAGCTCTCAAACTAAATTGCAGTTATTAGTGTGTCTGCTTTCTTTCCTAGACTGCTACTCCTTGAGGACAAAGAAGGGGCCTTATTCATCTAGTACTTGTTGTATGAGTGAAAGGGTAGAGTAGCCTTGTGGGTGAGGCCTTCTGGATGGAGGGCTACACATTATCTCAGTTTTCAAATTTTTTGTTATGTTAATTACTTTAGGTCCATACCTACACAGGTTGAGGGTGAACTCAAGAGTTCATAAACAACTTTATGGAGTCATTTCCCTGAGGACATAGAGAAAAGGAAAAAAAAGTTTAGTCTGCCCACTTGAGGGCAAGGTTTCCCTTTGGAATTTTCACCTCCGGAGGCTTTCTGTTTTCAGATGCTCTTGCTGCTGCTGCGGTACCCACCACAGAAGATCTTCGAGAACTGGAACATGAGAGGATGGGGAGAAAGAGAGAGAAAATTTTCTCAAGGGATTCACTCCTCTTTTTCTGAGCTCTATTTATTTATTTTTATTAAAGCCTTTGACAGAGAGAGAGCTAGAGTCAGAGAGAGCACACACAAGCAAGGAGAGCAGTAGGCAGAGGGAGAGGGAGAGGCAGGCTCCTTGCTCAGTACGGACCCTGATGTGGGCTCCATCTCTGGACCTTGGGATCATGTCCAGAGCCAGAGGCAGACACTTAACTGACTGAGCCACTTAGGCACCCCATCTTTTTCTGAGCTTTAGAAGTTCTCTTTCCTAGCTTTGAGCCAGGGCTAGAGGACTTCTCCTGTATTTCTTTTCACCTGGGTCTCATAGTGCTCACTTACAAGTTTTGGATTATGTTATGTCTAGGCTGGGAAGTACTAGAGGGGAAAAAATGGTAAACTCATAGCTAGTTCAGTGATACTTTGAATTCTGGTGCTCTTCCCAGATCCATCTGTAATATTTACTTTTCAGGCTCTTCAAATAGCTGTTCATGCATTCCATCCATGTTTTATAGTTTATTTCATTGAGAGATAAATGGAGGTGTTTGTTTACTTTATTACCAAATGGGAAGTCTTCCGAAAACTTTTGTTTCAACATTTTATTTTTCTATAATTTTAGATTCGTAGGAAGTTGAAAAAGAAGATAGAGAGGTCCAGTGTGACTTTTACCCAGTTTCCCCCAGTGGTTATGTTCTACATAATTATAGCATAATACTCAAGCCTGGAAACTAACATTAACACCAACTTTTGTTATGAACATTTCAAATATACAAGAATGTTGAAGAGGGACGCCTGGGTGGCTCAGTTGGTTAAGCGGCTGCCTTTGGCTCAGGTCATGATCCCAGCGTCCTGGGATCGAGTCCCACATCGGGCTCCTTGCTCAGCAGGGAGCCTGCTTCTCCCTCTGCCTCTGCCTGCCACTCTGTCTGCCTGTGCTCGCTCTCTCTCCCTCTCTCTGACAAATAAATAAATTAAAAAAAAATTAAAAAAAAAAAAAGAATGTTGAAGGAAGGGGAGCCTGGATGACTCAGTGGGTTAGACCTCTGCCTTCAGCTCAGGTCATGATCTCAGGGTCCTGGGATTGAGCCCTGCGTCAGGCTCTCTGTTCATTGGGGAGCCTGCTTCCCACTCTTTCTCTCTCTGCCTACTTGTGATCTCTCTCTGTCAAATAAATAAATAAAATCTTAAAAAAAAAAAAAGAATGTTGAAGGAATAGTACATTGAACATCTGTATATCTGAGTGATAATTCAGTAACTTAAATGTTTTACCATACTTGGTGTATATATATACATATATATATATATTCTAATATGTGCATATTCTTTTGTCTGTGAACCACTTGAAAGCACATTGCAGGCATCAGCATACTTCGCCCCTAAGGACTTAGTTTTATCTTCCAAAAATAAAAAAAAGGACATTATACTTGAATAAACATTTAATAAAAGCAGATTATTTTTCTATATAACTCTAATACCATTATCATACCTAAGAATACTAGCAGTATGAATGGGGGAGGGGAGACAGTAGTCATCATGTTCCATGGATTTTGTTTTGAAGGCTTAAGTAATTGCTTGAGGAGATAACGCTCCTGATGATGTACTCTTGGTGATAGTTTTGAGTATCCGAGCTCCTACCATGTGTGCAATTCAAAGCCCAGGGAGCCTCCTGATTCTGTATTCTTGTTTTCTGTCACTTTTCCCCCAGCTCACACTTCTACAGCTGTCTGAGCAGATACTTAGAATAGTTCTTATCAAGAGATTATCATTTTGTGCACTGATTTAGGACTAGCATGTAACTTTGGTTTTAGTTATTAGGAAAGTACAGTTATAGTTGTGGTAGTTTTTGATAATGGTGATGTGTAAGGATTGTATCCAACTGGAAAGTAATTGAAAACCTGGCTAGGAGGCTTAAACAAAGAAAGGTCTGTTTTTCTTACATAAGTCTGGAATGAGGCAGTTGCTCATGTTGCTTCAGTGGCTCAACAATATTGGGGCCCATATCTCTGTGATTTGCTTGGCCTTCATGGTCCTAAGATAGCTACAACTCCAGCCTTCTACCCACATTTAAGGAGAAAGGCAAAAGGTCCAGACCAAGCAAAAGCTTTCTTATTACTGTTTCTAGAAAGTTCCTTTTAATGTCTCCTCGACCAAAATTGGGTCCTATGGTTACTTCTAACTCTAAGTAGCCTTTTGGCCTCTACAGTGAAGTACAAGGAGGAAGAAAGGATTTGCGAATGGCTTTTTGGGCAGCCAGTTAACAGCATCTGTCACAATTACATGGTTGCATTCATTTTACTTTAGAAGTTCTTTTGACATCAGTTTTGTATTCCCCACATAGGTGCTTTACAGTTACATAGTAACATCTTACTGGGCACTGGAGGAAACCAAAGGAATTTTAAACTTAGTTGTGAAGGTGAGCTTTTGGTTATGCAGGGTAAACTTCAGCTTGAATTTTGGGACTTTGGGCAGGTTTTTGAATATGTAAGCATCTGTTTTCTCATATGTGAAATGGCATTAATAATACCTGACTTTTAGGGTACTTGTGAAGTGGGAAGGAGATAATTTATATAAAGTACTTAATATAGTGCCTGCTGCATTGGTGGTGCATTATATTATTTTTATTTTATATTATATTATAATTGTTTGGTGAGTAGTTGTGCTAGAGTAGAAGAACATGGACTTCATAGTCAACAGATTTGATTCCTAGTGTCACTACACAATAAATGTATGGTCTTAGGCACATCATGTAATCTCTCTGAGATAGTTTATTAACGTGCAGTGTTTATCTCTTAGGATTGTTCGAAGGATTAAAGTTTATATATGTACAGTGTGGCACCATGTAAGCTCTCAGTAAAAAGCATCTGTTCCAGCTGATTTTAGTTATTATTTCTGTAATTTGGGACCCATATAACAGGTAGGGAATCAGTCATTGAATTTATTTTAGAAATTTATTTGAGGTTTACTTTATTTGTAATTAAAGGAATACTGTTGATTAGTAGTGAAAATTTTTCATCTGTTCCAAAAAGTCAGCTGCAGAAACCAGATAGTGTTACTGTGAAAAACAAGACTTTTTTTTTAAAAATAAAGTGTTTATTTTTAAGTCATCTGTATACCTAATGTAGGGCTTGAATTTATAACCCTGAGATCAAGAGTCGCCTGCTCCACCGACTGAGCCAACCAGGTACCACAACAAAAAACTTTAAATTTAGTTGCAAAGGTGAGCTTTTGGTTATGTAATATAAAACTGGACTTGAATTTTAGGGCTTTGGCATAATGATATTGTGTTGTGAATCTTGCTTATTTTTTTTTTTGCTCAACACTATCTTAAGATTTAAACTTGCTTATTTATTTATTTATTTATTTAGTTAGTTAGTTAGTTAGTAGCCTCCACTCCCAGTGTGGAGCCCAGTGCAGGGCTTGAACTCACAACCCTGAGCTCAAGACCTGGGCTGAGATCAAGAGTCAGACACTTAAACGACTGAGCCACCCATGTACCCCAAGATTCAAACATGTTTAAAATCTAGTGTGTAACTACTGACTGTTGTATAATAATCCATTCTATGTGGATTTTTACATTTTATTTACTTGTTTCTTTAATGAATCTTTAGGTGTGGCTTGGAAACTGCTAACACAAATAGTACTGTTATGTATTTTCTTTTTTTTTTAAATTTTTTTAAAAATTTATTTATTTGTCAGAGAGAGGGAGAGAGAGCGAGCGAGCACAGGCAGACAGAGTGGCAGGCAGAGGCAGAGGGAGAAGCAGGCTCCCTGCCGAGCAAGGAGCCCAATGCGGGACTCCATCCCAGGACACTGGGATCATGACCTGAGCCGAAGGCAGCTGCTTAACCAACTGAGCCACCCAGGCATCCCAAGTTATTTAATCTTATACTGTGGGACATATATGCTATTTTTTTTTCTCATTAACGGTACTTTGATGAACTGTTAATCAAGCCTAAGCCTGCATTTTGATGAGTCAAGGCTAGAGGGATTATGCTCTTGCTCCCTTTGTGAAACTAGATTTGTAATAGCAAGTTGAGGCTGTCTCCGTTTATTTTCCGCTTGGATTCTAGGGCGGCTGTTAACACTTCATTTCATAAAGACAACGTCTAGCCCATGTTCCAGGGCTAGAGTTTAAAGACTTCCCAGTTAGCCTTTATTCTTTCTATCTTTTCTTTCTCTGTCAAGGCCTAGTTAACAAAGGATAGTGAAACGGTGGATAGACCTGTATTTAAATATCCTTGTCTCTTCTGATAGAGGGGTGGGTTGCTAAATTTCAGCTATAAAGAACTCATCTAAATGGATAACTTCCTTAATTTTTTAAAATGTTACTAGCTTTATATTATAAAAGTAAAAATGTTGTAAAACAGTTGAGAAAACATAGAAAACCATAAAGAAAATAAAATAACTATAATCCTACTCAAAGATAACTGCTATTACAATTATACCTTAATCTTTTTAGGTGTTTTTTCTAGATGGTGTGCACCGGCTCACCAGAACCAGTAATTAAAGAGTTATGCAAGCCCAAATCATTGGTAACTTGATGTTAGCAATGGTGGGGGTAGTTACACCATGGAAATTGGTAAATGATGTAAACCAGGGCCTCCTTCTCTCTGCCTAATTCTATCCAGAGCCAGTTTTTTGGCACACTATTGCATTTATACATTATATCAATAAGAAGAGATCTACTTCATTTTTAATGGCTTCTTAGAAGTCTGTTGTATAGATCAGTGGTTCTTAGTGTGGACCTTGGAGGAGCAGTGTCAGTGTTACCTGGAAAACTTTAGAAATGCAAATTCTTGGCCTCTATCCAGACCTGCAGAATCAGAAACTCTTCTGTTGGGGCCCAGTAGTCTATGGTCCTACAAGCTCTGTGGGTGATTCTGATATATGCTAAAGCTTGAGAACCAGTGGTATAGATATACCATAAATGATCAGATTGGTCTAATGATTTCTATGTGGTAAATTCCTAGACATATGTTCATTTAAATGTGTTTAGGTGGATATTGCCAAGTTGTATTCAAAAAAGGCTGTATTAGTTTCTATTCTCACATGAAGTCTACATCAGTTTCATTTTAGGTTCTAGTTCCATGTAGACAAAAACAGCTATATTAAATACCTTCTTTTATAGCTGCATCTGTATCCATTTATCTGTGCTAGAACTCATTTCACCAGCATTGTCTTCAACAATAAAGTATTTTAATGTTATTTCTACTTTTAAGAAGAGGATAGTTGAGACAAAAAAGACAAATAATAGCAAACAACAAACATCCCAAAACCACTGTGCCTTGCTTGTAGAAGACATCTAAGCATCTTGTGTGGCTCTACCTGTACTCTCCCCTGTGAATGATTAATCCATGCTGCTTACCTTCGGCATGTTACATGGTTCTGAAACACCACTTTAAAATATATTAAGAGCTCCTTGCTGTGAAAGTTGCTACTAACGTTGGTAAGCTATTAGAAGGGGCAAAAGATCCCAGTAAGAACTTGTGACTCTTCTTGGTTTATATAGACAATAAGTGGTAAATATCTTAAAGATTTTTGTTAGGCTAGGAGCCAGAATTCATAAGTATTGTTGAAAAGAAGGCTAATTTAGCAGCTTTGCCATATTTCATTGGCCCTGTTTACTGGTGCTCCAATTTTTTCATTTTGAACTTTTATTGAAGAACGGTTACAAACACTAAAACTGGTACTTATCCCAATCTTCATCCTTAAGGAACTTCTTTTTTCCCTAGAATGAATGCTTTGTAGTACTAACTTAATTTTGTGACAGCATTAATAGGGTCAGCAAATTGCCAAGATTCCAGATTATACAACCTCAGAAATAATTTGATTATTTAGCAATTAATGTCTTAATTTAAGTAAATTAACTAATTTTGTTTGAAGTGATGACTCCAAAGTTTATGTTCTTGACCTGAACAGTTAGTTCTCAGAGATTCTGCTCTGAAGGAAAGATGAACATTGGAGTTGAAATGATAGCCCCCGGTTCTTTGTTGTTTCATCTTACCTTCCAGTCCAGTGTGGTAGTTTGGAGCACGACTTGGCCTTGGTCAAGTCATCTGATTTCTTTGTGCCGCAGTTTTCTTATCTGTAAAATTGAGCTACTGATACCTCTCTCACAGGATTATTATCAGAATTAAATGCAACATGATATGTAATGTGCACAGCATAATTCTCTCATAGGTACCTAGTAATTGATAGATGCTTTTTGATTTCTCTTAATAGTAAATATTCCTTTTTTTAAAAGATTTATTTATTTATTTGAGAGTGAATGCAAGCAGAGGGTGGGGCAGAGGGAAAGAATTTCAAGCTGACTCCCTGCTGAATGAGCTTGTCCTGAGATCATGACCTGAGGCAAAATCAAGAGTCTGACACTCAGCAACTGAGCCACCCAGCTGCTTGAATGTAAGCCTGTAGTTCTCTCCTTGATACTTCCTTTTTTGGGTCTTGTCCTTCTTTCAGAATTTGATATAAGCCATGACCCCTCTTATCAGAAAAATGCATCTGTCTGTTAAACTTGACTGAAGCTGGGGACTTTGTAGGTCACTCCCCACCCCACCCCACCCTGCCAGAGCTCATCTGTGAACCAAGTTGAGGATCTTTGCAGAACAGCTCCTTGGCAGACTCTCCAGTTTCTTGGCCTTAAATGTCATCCCAGTGTAGATGGATGGCTCCTAAGTCTGGTTGTTTGCCTTGTGAACTTTTTTCTACCTGCTGGACATATTTATCATGGTATCTTTATGTACTAGAGACTTAATAAGTGAATGGAGAAATAAATCACACATTTTAATTGTTGATACAGGCAAAATAAATTATGACACTGTATGGCTAGAGTTAGAGATCATACTCACTGTAAATTATAGCTAATAAAGTTAAATGAAGTTAGGTACGGATTTAGGCACAACTGTCTCATTTCCTCCCGTACCCATTGAAATTTAAGTGTAAACCTACGCAAAGGGTTTTGGTCACCAATTATAGTGAGGACATGAGTTTCCAAGAAACCCATCAACTGTGGTATCTTCTTTCAAACTATAAGGTTAGGGGCACCTGGGTGTAGCTCAGTTGGTATAACGTCTGACTCTTGATTTCTGTTCAGATCATGATCTTGGGGTCCTGGGATCGAGCTCTACATGAGGCTCTGCACGCTGCATGGAATCGACTTAGGATTCTCTCTCTCTCAAATAAATAAATCTTAACAAACAAACAATTTGTTTAGAGCCAGAATATAAACTCATCTGAAAATTTGCTATTTCACTTTCAAGTAGTATCATAGACAACTGTGTATTATTAGTATTAGAACTTTGTGCCTTCATCTCTTCCATCCCTTCCCCTCCCCACAGTTTTAGTTAGGGCTCTAATAGTTGCAGGGGACAGAAACCCAGTTTAAAGGAGAAAAGTGTTATTGGCCCAAGTAATTGAGTAATTCAAAGTCAAGTCTGATTTTGTAGAGATTTAGGGGCTCAAATGACTGTCAGGGGCTCTCATTTTTATTCCTTATTTCTCAGCTCTGTTTTTCTTTATTCTTTTCCTTCTGGGACAGGTAGCTTTAAGTAGTCAAGGAAGAAGGCTGGAAGCAGCTCTAGTTTATGTTGGTTTTATAACTGCAGTCATAGCAAAAGAGAGGTAATCTTCCTCATAGTGTCAGAAAAATTCCTGGGAAAGACTTTGGACTTGATATTAGCAATGTAAATTCTGGGGTCTCTTCCCAGATATACTGAGTCTGAAACCAGCATTCTGTGCTTTAACAAGCCTTGGTGAGTCTGATATATGCTAAAGTTTGAGAAGCACTGATCTATATTACCAGTACTCTCAGCTGTCTGAAATAGAGAAGACCCTTTACCTTTGGAATAATTACTGGTTTTATTACCTTCCCTAACAATGCCCCTGGAAACAATTATTTAAAATTTAAATTTCTGCAAGATTATGGTCTGTACGTTCATTCAACTGAAATGTTCTCTTTAAGTAGATGAGTTTCTCTAAATTCTTTTTTTTAAGATTACATTTGTTTGAGAGAGTGCACTCGTGCTCACGAGTGGAGGGAAGGGCAGAGGGAGAGGGAGAAGCAGACTCTGCACTGAGAGGGAGTTGTGTGGGGCTTGATCCCAGGACCCTAAGATTATGACCTGAGCTAAAGTCAGACACTTAACTGACTGAGCCACCCAGATACCTCTCTGATTTTTTTTATGATACATTAAATCATACATTTAATGATACAAAGTAGCATTATTTGCATGCCATCTATATACCAGTCAGGTCAAATATGTTTTAAACACAGGTCTTTAATCCTTCACACAATGCTATAAAATAGGTCATGGTTCCCCTTGTTGCTAAAAAGAAAACAGGCTGAGAGAGATTTGTCTAAGGTGGACTAAGGTTGTCTATCAAATAAGTGGAAAAGTAGAGTTTGAATGTAGATACTAAAGGCATTTTACAGAGGGTCTACTTTGTGAAGGGATCTATTAAAAGTATCAGGAGTACAAAACTGGTTAAGACCTAGTCTTTGTCCTCCATAAAGAAGACAGCCAGTACAGCGTAATGGCTCCAGTAACAAAGATACTGAAAGAGTAATTTGGGAAGCAGTGGAGGGAGCTTCTAACTTGGATTGGCTTGGCTCGGGGAAGGCTTCAAAAAAGGGTATGATTTTTGATCTTTGAGTAGATATCATTTAAAAAATTCCTTTGATAAACACAAAAATTTCATTCTACTTTCATGTTTAATGACATTTCAAAATAAACTACTTCTAAAAGCAAATCAAAGCAATGATAACTTTAGAATGTTTTTTCGAACCACATTAGCCCTTTATCCCAATTTCTAATGTGTTCTCGAAGGAGAGGCTTGTTTTAGCACTTCAGAATGTTCTTTCTTTTCTTTTCTTTTTCTTTTTTAAGATTTTATTTGTCAGAGAGAGGGCACAAACAGGGGGATCAGCAGGCCGATGGAGAAGCAGGCTCCCCATTGAGAAAGTAGCCCAATGTGGGACTTGGTCCCAGGTTCATGATCTGAGCTGAAGGCAGACGCTCAACCTACTGAGCCACCCAGGTGTCCCAGAACTTCATAATTTTCAAAGCTACATTGTAAGCCATGGGAGATGTGCCATAATTTATTCAACCACCCCCCCCCTTTTTTTTTAAGCATTTAAGCTTATAATTTTTATGGTTATAAATGGTACTATGGTGAATGTTTTTTCACATTCAGTTTTGTATACTTATATTATGCTCTTAGTATAATTCCTAGAAATAGAATTGGTGGACCCAGTATTTATATTATGGGTTTATATTCCTCCTCTTTTTTTTTTTTTTAAAGATTTTATTTATTTATTTGACAGAGATCACAAGTAGGCAGAGAGGCAGGCAGAGAGAGAGGAGGAAGCAGGCTCTCTGCGGAACAGAGAGCCCCATGCAGGGCTCGATCCCAGGACCCTGGGATCATGACCTGAGCCGAAGGCAGAGGCTTTAACCCACTGAGCCACCCAGGTGCGCCTATATTCCTCCTCTTGTCACATGTCATTGTCATTTGCCTTTTTTGTTTGTTTTTTAAATACCTTCACATGTTATGCCTTTATAACATGAGTTATGTTTTATGGGTTTTCATAATTTGGTTTTCATTTTTGTTGGTAAGTAGATAAAACATAGTTAATTTCTGGTCATTTTTGGCATGTAAGCCTATAAATTAAGGTGATACACATAAGCAGTGTGTCTCTGTTAATATAGTGGCCCAGTCGTTAAGCATCTGCCTTCGGCTTGGGTCATGATCGCACAGTCCCGGGATCGAGCCCCACATCAGGCTCCCTGCTCAGCAGAGTCTGTTTCTTCCTCTCCCTTTGCCCTTACCCCTGCTTATGTGTGTGCATGCACCTCCCCCCACAAGTGAATAAATAAAATTTTTTAAAAAGATTTTGTTTGTTTATTTGACAGAGAGCACAAGCAGGGGCAGTAGCAGGCAGAGGGAGAGGGAGAACCAGGCTCCCCACAGAGCAGGGGGAGCCTGATGTGGGACTCAATTCCAAGAATCCGAGATCATGACCTGAGCCAAAGGGAGGAGCTTAAGCAACTGAGCCACCCAGGCATCCTGAATAAAAAAAGTCTGAAAAACAACCTGAGGGTTTTGAAGGGGCTGGGGGCGGGGGGAGTTTGGGGGAGCCAGGTCGTGAGTATTAGGGAGGGCACGCATTGCATGGAGCACTGGGTGTGTTGTAAAACTATGGATTCTGTTATGCTGAAAAGAAATGAAATTTAAAAAAAAAAAAAAAGAAGGAAAGGGGCGCCTGGGTGGCTCAGTGGGTTAAAGCCTCTGCTTTCGGCTCAGGTCATGATCCCAGGGTCCTGGGATCGAGCCCCACATCGGGCTCTCTGCTCTGTGGAGAGCCTGCTTCCTCCTCTCTCTCCCTGCCTGCCTCTCTTGCCTACTTGTAATCTCTGTCTGTCAAATAAATAAAATCTTAAAAAAAAAAAAAAGAAGGAAGGAAAGAAAGAGAGGAAGAGAGAAAGAAAGGAAGGAGGGAGGGAAGGGAGGATAAATTCTGTATAAATCACTTGTTCTAATAATCTTCTACCAAATTTTCTTCTTCTGTAATATAATCATTGAAAGTCTCATTTCTGATTTAAAAAATATTTCCTCACAAGGAAATTATATCTTATAAGGGAGAGGTTTTCCAGAATTTTAGTTTTTATGGTAAGGTTGCTTCTATTAGAATTCTTAAAGCATCTGATAGATTGGGTGTCCTTTATTACCTTTTCTTTGATTTATAATCTCACTGGTTAGGATTTGGTTGAGTACATATTAGAGTCTCAACAAAATCTTTGTGGGTTGTAAGGGCCTTTAAAATCTTTAGATTTCCTAACATAGAAAAAAGTTTGAATTGGAATTTTTCTTTCTGTTTCATTTTGTTTTCTGTCAGAATTTCCTGGTGGTATTCAGTTAGGACTCAGGGATTTTCTTCTAGAGATCAGTCAGCCTGTTCTTTCCTTAGGAGTTATTCAGAATCTTTTTTCCTTTGTGGTATTCGCTTACTAGGCAGAGTAGCCACGGTATTCTAGTAAGAAAACCTATTGCCAAAACACCCACTACAGCAGAAAACTGACCTACTTAATGGTAACAAGTTGAAAAAAAAAAAAAATCTATGGAATTGTACCAGCACTGGATCCACTTCTTTCTTTTGTGGTGGATGGGGTGGGGTAGATAGACAAGAGGATAAGAAAGGATAGTGAACTGCTTCAGGGAAGTAAGTAATGTAGTAAGTGAATATTTAAATACCTGAAATTATTTTTTTTAAAGATCTTATTTATTATGTATATAATATAATATATATGTATTATATATTATGTATACATGTATTATGCATATAATATAATATATGACATATATATTATATTATATGATACATCATATATATAACATATAATTATTATAATATATAAAATAATATAAAATATATATAATATAATATATAATATTATATTATAATAATATAATATATAATAATAATAAATAATATAATATAACAATAAAAATAATAATATAAAATATATAATATAATATAAAAATATAATACAATAATATAATATAATAATATGTATATAACATAAAATATATATTATTATATATGTATTATATAATATATATAAAGATCATATATATTATTATGACAGAGAGAGATCAGAAGCAGAGCATCAGGCAGAGAGAGAAGGGGAAGCAGGCTCCCCGCTGAGCAGAGAGCCCAATGTGGGGCTCGATCCCAGGACCCTAAGATCATGACCCAAACCAAAGGCAGAGGCATAACCCACTGAGCCGCCCAGGTGCCCCCCTGAAATTGTTTGATTAAAAGCTATTCATCTGGTACAATTTGGCGGCCTCTAAAATGCAGCAGTTCTTCTTAAATCACTTTAAACTTTAAAAACAAAAAACCAGGGGCACCTGGGTGGCTCAGTTGGTTAAGCGTCTGCCTTCAGCTTAGGTCATGATCCCAGGGTCCTGGGGTCAAGCCCCACGTTGCGCTCCCTCTCCCTCTGTTCCTCCCTGCTGCTCATACTCTTTCCCCCTCTGTCTCTCACATAAATAAATAAAATCTTAAAAAAAAATGTTTTTTCAGTTTTATCAGTGTAATACATTTGGGATTTTATAGATACTGAAACAAAAAAAGAATGTTTGGAATTTTTATTTGTAGCAAGTGACTATGGGCCTTAACTTTATCAAACTCATTTTTTCCATTGTTACCCAATCTAATTTTCACTACTCTAAGTATCACTAGCATCTAAATTTTAGAGCTGTCTCGTCCAGTACAGAAACCACTAGCATATGTGGCTACTTAAATTAATTAAAACTGAGTAAAACAAAAACACTAATTCTTCTCTCAAACTGGCCACATTTCCAGGGCTTACTTGCCAAATGTGGCTAGTAATACCATATTGGGTAGCATAGATACAGAACATTTTCATCATTGAAGAAAGTTCTGTTGGATAGGATTGTTCTAAAGGCTGCCACATTCTGTCATGCTTTCAGGGTTTCCCAACCTTGGCACTGTTGACATTTTGGACCAGATAATTTTTTGTTTTGGAGGCCTTCTAGGATGTTTTGCAACATCCTTGGCCTCTAGTCACCAGATGTCAGTAACATTCACCCAGTTTTGACAATCAAAAATGTTTCCAGATATTACCAAAAGTCCCCTGGGGAACAAAATCAACCTTATTTGATAACCACTGATCCGCTTGCATATATTAGTTCTGTATTCAGCTAGTTTTTGCTTCACAAAAAGCTTAGTGGCTTAAATAAATAATTTAATAGCTCGTGACTCTGGATTGTTAGTTTGGCTAGGGCTATATTGATCTCTCTGCTCTGTAGGTGGTCTGGCTGGGCCAGATAGCCTCACTTACATTTTGGCAAGCTTTTGTCCAGGGTAGGGTTGGGAAATTTGTTCTCCATAAGGCCTTTCTAAGAGGCAGATTCATTCAATTGTTGGCTTAAAGTTCTAAGAGTACAGGACAGGACAAAGTCCAATATGCAAGCACTTTTCCAGTCTCTGTTGTATTGACACCCATTGGCCAAAGCAAGTCATATGGCCAACTCCACATTCAAGAAGGAAAGAAATAGATTCCACCTCCCTATAGGAAGAGTAGTAAAGTCGTGTTATAAAGGAGCGTGCAAAAGGAATGAAGGAATTATTGTGGGTATTTTTGCAAAAAGTTTACTGCTGTTATTTTTGGATAACACAAGGGCCTTATTGACTTTCATTATATTTATCATTTTTGTCTCGTTTGTTTTTGCTTTTATCATTTAGCCTTTTGGCTAAGATCAAATGTGGTTTTTGTTTTTTTTTTAATTTTTATTTTTTATTATTATTTTTTTATAAACATATTTTTATCCCCAGGGGTACATGTCTGTGAATCGCCAGGTTTACACACTTCACAGCACTAACCATAGCACATACCCTCCCCAATGTCCATTACCCCACCCCCCTTTCCCTTCCCCCTCCCCCCAGCAACCCTCAGTTTGTTTTGTGAGATTAAGAGTCACTTATGGTTTGTCTCCCTCCCAATCCCATGTTGTTTCTTTTCTTCTTTTTCTACCCCCCTAGTCCCCCATGTTCCTCATATCAGGGATATCATATGATAGTTGTCTTTCTCTGATTGACTTATTTCACTAAGCATGATACCCTCTAGTTCCATCCACGTCGTTGCGAATGGCAAGATTTCATTTCTTTTGATGGCTGCATAGTATTCCATCGTGTATATATACCACATCTTCTTTATCCATTCATCTGTTGATGGACATCT
>PISX010032320.1:0-16311 GCA_004024625.1 Mellivora capensis
AAGCTCAAATTAATAAAATTATGAATGAAAAGGGAGAGATCACAACTAACACCAAGGAAGTAGAAACAATCATCAGAAGCTATTATCAACAGTTATATGCCAATAAGTTAAGCAACCTAGAGGAAATGGATGCATTCCTAGAAAAATATAAACTCCCAAAATTGAACCAGGAAGAAATTGACAAGCTGAACAGACCGATGTCTAGTAACGAGATTGAAGCAGTGATCAAAAACCTCCCAAAAAACAAGAGCCCAGGACCTGATGGATTCCCTGGGGAATTCTACCAAACTTTCAAAGAAGAAATAACAACTATTCTCCTGAAGCAGTTTCAAAAAATTGAAGCAGAAGGAAAACTTCCAGACTCTTTTTATGAAGCCAGCATTACCCTGATCCCCAAACCAGGCAAAGACCACACCAAAAAGGAGAATTTCAGACCAATATCACTGATGAATATGGATGCCAGGATTTTCAACAAGATCCTAGCAAACAGGATCCAACAGCATATTAAAAAGATTATCCACCATGACCAGGTGGGATTCATTCCTGGGTTACAAGGATGGTTCAACATTTGCAAATCAATCTATGTAATAGAACAAATCAATAAGGGAAGAGAGAAGAACCACATGGTCCTATCAATTGATGCAGAAAAAGCATTTGACAAAATCCAGCATCCGTCCCTTATTAAAATGCTTCAAAGTATAGGGATAGAGCGACCATTTCTGAACTTCATAAAATCTATCTATGAAAGACCGACAGCAAACATCATCCTCAATGGGAAGAAACTCACAGCCTTCCCGTTGAGATCAGGAACACGACAAGGATGCCCACTCTCACCACTCTTGTTCAACATAGTATTAGAAGTCCTAGCAACAGCAATCAGACAACAAAGAGAAATAAAAGGTATCCAAATTGGCAAGGAAGAAGTCAAACTCTCTATCTTCACTGATGACATGATTCTTTACAAGAAAAACCCTAAAGAACCCACCCCCAAAGTACTAAAACTCATACAGCAATTCAGTAACGTGGCAGGATACAAAGTCAATGTACAGAAATCAGTGGCTTCCTTATACACTAACAATGAAAATGCAGAAAGGGAAATTAGAGAATCGATTCCATTTACTATAGCACCAAGAACCATAAGATACCTGAGAATAAACCTGACCAAAGAGGTAAAGGATCTGTACTTGAGGAACTACAAAACACTCACGGAAGAAATTGAAGAAGACACAAAATGATGGAAGACTATTCCATGCTCTTGGATCAGAATAATAAACATTGTTAAAATGTCTATACTGCCTACAGCAATCTATACTTTTAATGCCATTCCGATCAAAATTCCACTGGTATTTTTCAAAGAGCTGGAGCAAATAATCCTACAATTTGTATGGAATCAGAAGAGACCCAGAATCGCTAAGGAAATGTTGAAAAACAAAAATAAAACTGGCGGCATCACGTTACATGATTTCAAGCTTTACTACAAAGCTGTGCTCACCAAGACAGCATGGTACTGGCATAAAAACAGACACATAGACCAGTGGAACAGAGTAGAGGGCCCAGATATGGACCCTCAACTCTATGGTCAAATAATCTTCGACAAAGCAGGAAAAAATATACTGTGGATAAAAGTCTCTTCAATAAATGGTACTGGGAAAATTGGACAGCTATATGTAGAAGAATGAAACTCGACCATTTTCTTACACCATACACAAAGATAAACTCAAAATGGATAAAAGACCTCAACATGATACAGGAATCCATCAGAATCCTAGAGGAGAACATAGGCAGTAACCTCTTTGCTATCAGCCACAGCAACTTCTTTCAAGATATGTCTCCAAAGGCAAAGGAAACAAAAGCAAAAATGAACTTTTGGGATTTCATCAAGATCAAAAGCATCTACACAGCAAAGGAAACAGTCAACAAAACAAAGAGGCAACCCACGGAATGGGAGAAGATATTTGCAAATGACAGTACAGACAGAAGGTTGATATGCAGGATCTATAAAGAACTTCTCAAACTCAACACATACAAACTGATAATCATGTCAAAAAATGGGCAGAAGACATGAACAGACACTTCTCCAATGAAGACATACAAATGGCTATCAGACATATGAAAAAATGTTCATCATCACTAGCTATCAGGGAGATTCAAATTAAAACCACATTGAGATATCACCTCAGACCAGTTAGAATGGCCAAAATTAGCAAGACAGGAAACTCCGTGTGTTGGAGAGGATGTGGAGAAAGGGGAACCCTCTTACACTGTTGGTGGGAATGCACGTTGGTGCAGCTACTTTGGAGAACAGTGTGGAGATTCCTCAAGAAATTAAAAATAGAGCTTCCTTATGACCCTGCAATTGCACTACTGGGTATTTACCCCAAAGATACAGATGTAGTGAAAAGAAGGGCTATCTGTGCCCCAATGTTTATAGCAGCAATGGCCACGGTCGCCAAACTGTGGAAAGAACCAAGATGCCCTTCCATGGATGAATGGATAAGGAAGATGTGGTCCATATACACTATGGAGTATTATGCCTCCATCCGAAAGGATGAATACCCAACTTTTGTAGCAAACATGGACGGGACTGGAAGAGATTATGCTGAGTGAAATAAGTCAAGCAGAGTCAATTATGATATGGTTTCACTTATTTGTGGAGCATAACAAATAACATGGAGGACATGGGGAGATGGAGAGGAGAAAGGAGTTGAGAGAAATTGGAAGGGGAGGTGAACTATGAGAGACTATAGACTCTGAAAAACAACCTGAGGAGTTTTGAAGGGGGTGGGTGGGAGGTTAGGGGAGCCTGGTGGTGGGTATAATGGAGGGCACGCATTGCATGGAGCACTGGGAGTGGTGCAAAAACAATGAATACTGTTACACTGAAAATAAATAAAAATTAATTAATTAATTAAAAAAAGAAGAATCTACAGCAAGTTAGCCAGAAGATCCACCCAAGATAATTAATGAAGTTTGCTACACTAAACAATAGTTTTTCAATGTAGATGAAACAACTAATATTGGAAGACGATGCCATTTAGGACTTTCATAGCTAGAGAGAACAAGACAATGTGTGGCTTCAGAGCTTCAGAGGACAGACTAACATTCCTGTTAGGGACTAATGCTGCTGGGGATTTGAAGTTGAATCCAGTGTTCATTCACCATTCTGAAAATTGTAGTAGGACCCTTAATAATTATGCTATACCTACTCTCCCTGTACTCTGTAAATGGAATAAAAAAACTGCATGACAGCACATCTGTCTACAATATGGTTTCCTGAATATTTCAAGCCCACTATTTAAATCTAATGATCACCAAAAACAAAGCAAAGCTAAACAAAACAAAACAAAAAATCCCCAAACTTTTCTTTCAAAATATTACATTGACGGTGGACTTGGTCATTTAAGACCCCTGGTGGGATGTACAACAAATTAGTGGTGTTTTCATGCCTGCTAACACAATATCCATTCTGCAGTCCTCAGATCAAGGAGAAATTTTGACTTGGAAGTCTTATTATTATTATGCATTTGTAAAGCTGTACTGCCATTGATAGTAATTCCTCTGATGGAACTGGGCAAAGTCAATGGAAAACCTTCTGGAAAGAATTCACCATTCTAGATGCCATTAAGAACATTTATAATTCATGAGAAGAGGCCAATATATCAACATTCACAGAAGTTTGGAAGGAGTTTATTCTAATGCTTATGGATGACTTTGAGGGGTTCTAGTGGAGGAAGTAACTGCAGATGTGGTAGAAATATCAAGAGGACTAGACTTAGCAGTGGAGCCTGATAATGGGACTGGATTGCAGCAATCTCACGAAAAAACTTGAGCAGATGAGGAGTTGCTTCTTATATTTGAGCAAAAAAAGTAGTTTCTTCAGATAATATCTTCACCGGGAGTAGATTCTGTGAGATTATTGAAATGATAACAAAGGACTTAGAATGCTACATAAACTTAGTTGAAAAGCAGTATCAGGGATTGATTCCCATTTTGAAAGAAGTTTTACTATGGGTGAAATGTTATCAAAGAGCAGGTTATGTTACAGAGAAATACTTCATGAAAGGAAGAGTCCTTCACTGTTTTATTTTATTTATTTATTAAACATTTTATTTATTTATTTGACAGCGAGAAATCACAAGTAGGCATAGAGGCAGAGAGAGAGAGAGAGACAGAGAGACAGAGAAGCAGGCCCCCACTGAGCAGAGAGCCTGATGCAGGACTCAACCCCAGGACCCCGGATCATGACCCCAGCCGAAGGCAGAGGTTTAACCCACTGAGCCACCCAGGCGCCCTATTTTATTTTTTAATTTTCACAGCTACCCCAATCTTCAGCAGTAAAAACCCCGATTAGTTGGAAACTCAACATCATGGCAAGACCCACCACCAGCAAAAATTGTATGACTGGCTGGGAGCTCAGATAATGATTAACACTTTTTTTAAACAATAAAGTATTTTTTAAAGGCATATACATTGTTTTAGACATATTGATATTGCACACTTAATAGACTGGAGTATAACTTTTAAAGTCACTGGGAAACAAAAGAAAATAATAATTTTCTTGCTTTATTTTATATTTGCTTTGTATACTTGTATATTTGCTTTATTGTGGTAGTCTGGAATTGAACCCACAATATTTCCATGGTAAGCCTATATAGATTTTTCATTTCTGGTTAAATTTATTTATTTATGAGGATTTTTTAATGTTATTATAAATGAAATGAAATTGTTTCCTTAATTTCTCTTTCTGATGGTTTGTTAGTGTATAGAAATGCAACTGATTCTTGATGTTGATTTTTATATCATGAAACTTCACTGAATTCATTTATTCTGACAGCTTTTTGGTGATATAATATCAGGCCATCTGCAAATAGAGGCAGTTTAATTCTTCCCTTCTGATTTGGAGGTCTCATATGTCTTTTCTTGTTTAATTGCTCTAGCTAGGACCTACAGTACTATGTTGAAAAGGATAACATCCTTGTCTTGTTTCTGAAAAGCTTTCAGCTTTTCACTGTTGAGTATGATGTTAGCTGTGTGTGGGCTTGTCATATATGGCCTTTATTATGTTCCTTCTAACCATATTTGTTAGTTTTTATCATGAAAGGATTTGAATTTTTCAAGTATTTTTTCCTGTGTCTATTAAAATTATGATTTTTTATCTTTCAATTGTTAATGTCATATATCATGCTTATTTTATGGATGTTTGACCATTCTTATGTCCCTGGAATAAATCCCACTTGATAATGACATATGATTTTTAAAATGTACTATTGAATTCAGTTTGCTAATATTTGGTTGTGGATTTTTGCATCTGTGTTCATCAGGGATATTGGTCTGTAATTTTCTTATAGGGCCCTTGTCTATTTGGTATCAAGGTAATGCTGTCTTATAAAATGGATTTGGACTTGTTCCCTACTTTTCAATATTTTTGTTTAATTTAAGGACTGGTATTGATTCTTCTGCAAAGTTTTGATAGTACTCAACCATAAGTTCATTGGTCCCAGACTTTATTTTTATTGGCAGGTTTTTAATTACTGATCAAATTTTCTTACTAGTAATTGGTCTGTCAATATTTCCTATCTCTTCATGCTTCAATTATGGTAGGTTGCATAGTTCCAGGAATTTACCATTTCTTCCAGGTTTCCAATTAGTAATCTCTTATCCTTTGCATTTTTTAAAAAGATTATTTATTTATTTGATAGAGATAGAGAGAGCACAAGTAGGCAGAGGAGCAGGAAGAGGGAGAGAGAGAAGCAGGCTCTCGGCCAAGCAGGGAGCCCAGTGTGGCTGACATCATGCCCTGAGCCCAAGGCAGCTGCTTAACAGACTGAGCCACCCAGGTGCCCCTCCTTTGCATTTCTATGGTGATATCAGTTGTAATGTCTCCTCTTTGATTCCTGACTTTGAGTCCTTTTTTCCTTGGTGCATCTTGCTAAAGATTTGTCTATTTTGTCTTTAAAAAAAAAACACAAAAAACCAGTTTTCACTGTTCTGAATATTCTAAGTTTATTATGGAAAGAATGTGTTAGGTTTAAAAGGGTGAGAAAATTTAGTTTAGAAGTTGTAAAATGTGTAACTAAAAATTTTATACAGATTTCTATAAATGCAGATGATGCATTGTATATACATATTTTCCTGGAAAACCCTTTTACATAAACTTTATGTTAGAATTTTTAATTTAAATGAAATTATAAAGAAAATATAGAATTCCAGTATACTCTCCACAGAGATGCCACTATTAAAATCTTCCATGAGGGGGCACCTGGGTGGCTCAGTTGGTAAAGCTTCTGCCTTCAGCTCAGGTCATGATCCCAGGGTTTTGGGATCTAGCCTTAAATCATGCTCTCTGCTCAGCTGGGAGCCTGCTTCTCTTTCTCCCTCTGCCTGCTGCTCCCCCTACTTGCGCGCTCTCTCTCTCTGTGTGTCAAATAAATAAATAAAAATCTTAAAAAAAAATCTTCCATGAGTATACTATATTTGTTAAAATTAACAAGTAATATCAACATATTATTATCTAAAACATATACCCCCTTTAAAAATTCTTAGTTTTTGGGATGCCTGAGTGGCTCATTTGGTTAAGCAGATGCCTTCGGCTCAGGTCATGATCCTGGGGTCCTGGGATCGAGTCCCACATCGGGCTCCTTGCTCAGCAGGGAGCCTGCTTCTCCCTCTGCCTCTGCCTGTGCTCACTCTCTCTGACAAATAAATCAATAAAATCTTAAAAATAAATAAATACAATTCTTAGTTTTGCCTGATGTTTTTTACTGTACCAAAATCTCATCTGGAATACTAAAATACATTTTGTTGTCATGTCTCCTTTTTCTCTTGTTGGCTGTGACTGTTTTTCAGACTTTTCTAGTTTTCAAAGACTTTCAAAATTTTGAGGAGTATACTGGTGGTCAGCTATATTATAGAAAGATGGTCACTTGAGATTTGCCTGGTACTTTGCTCTCACAACTAGGCAGAGTTTATGTGTTTTATGGAGAAAGAATACAGAGGTAAAGGGCTCTCCTTACATCATACTATCAACATGTCTGTAGAAATTATCAACATATTTATCACTATTGATGCTAACTTTTATCAAGGGGCTGAGGTAGTGCTTATAGGTTTCTCCACAATAAAATATCGTTCTCCCCTACTTTTCCACACTGTACTCTTTGGAAGGAAGTCATTATTAACAGCCATGGTTAAGTAATGGAGAACTTTACTCAATGTGTTGAGGAACAGGTTTTTGCCTCATGCATTTCTATCTGTTTTTGGGTGCAAAGATGTCTAGGATTGTTAGGTCTTCTTAGATAATTTACTCCTTTATCACTATGAAATGTCCTTGAAAACTGATTAAACTCTGTGTTCTGAAATCTGCTTTGTCTGAAATTAATATAGCTACTCCAGCATTCTTGGTTACTCTTCGTGTCACCTGTTAGATGCCAAGAACTGACCTTTACTGTTCACCTGCTTATACTCACTAAACTTTGTCTTTCATTTTTCCCTAAACTCTTTTCCATTTACCTCTTAATTCAGGGAAGTGAAACCCAAAAGCATCCCTCAGGTGATAGAGACTACATGGACAAGACTTCCTCATGGTCCAGGCCACCCAGACCTTTTGAGCTAAATTTCCAACTTGTGCCTGTACAGTTGGACCATGGAGTTAACCCTTGGAATGATCTAGTTACCTTCATTGTAATACTAAAATCTCCACTCAAGGAGGCTCAGCTTCATCTACATAATAGACCGTGATTGTAAAAGCATATTTCTTTAAGGTACACATGTGACCTTATGCCCACTGCTACAGATCATGACAAGAAGTACCTATCTAAATACTCATCTTAATCCTAAACAAAAGGATCCCATTCCACCCTCTCTCAGGGAGTCATGGCTTTGGAAGCTAATCCCCATGATCTCCTTATTTGCTACAAATAATTTTCTTTGTGTGGCAGTTCACCTGGTATGGTTTCTATGATTCATCAAGGAGTGAACTCAGGTTGATTTGCTCACATTAGCATTTTATATCTTTCTCCATTCTTTTGTGTCTTTAAAATGGCTTTCTTGTATAGTGTATGCAGTTTGATTATGTTTTCCTATCTACTCTGATAATTGACATATTTAGGTCATTAATATTTCAGTGATTATTGATATAGGTAGATTAATGTTTACCATGTTTTAAATATTTTCAGTTCACTGGATTTAATTTTGTTTATTTTTATTTTTTCTCATATTCTGCTTGTGGTTTTCTCATTGCCTTTGGCTTTTTTAGTTTGAATAAAATATTAGTTTTCTGTGGCTGCTATAAAAATTACCATAAATTTGCTGGATTAAAAAAAATTCTCTCACTGCTGTGGAGTCTAAAATTTCCCCAAATCAGTTTTTCTTACTGACCTAAAAATCAAGGTGCCAGCAGGACTGTAAAGAAAGTTCTAAAGGCTAGAGAGGGGAATCTGTTCCCTGTCTCTTCCAGCTTTGGCTGGGCCAGTCTTCTTTGAGTTACGGTTTTATCATTTCAGTCTCTGCCATAGGGGCAATGACTTCTCTTTTGTCTGTGTCAGTTCTACCTGTTCATCTATTTTGTAAGGTTACATATGATTGCATTTAAGGTCCAGACATTCCCATGAATAGTGTATGATGGTTCCTTTGTCCCCACATCCTCACCAACACTTGTTATGCCTTGTATTGTTGATTTTTAGCCATTCTGATGGGTGTAACCTGATATCTCATTGTGGTTTTGATTTGCATTTTCCTTATTATTAGTGATGAACATCTTTTCGTGTATCTGTTGCCTGTCTGTATGTCTTCTTTGGGAAAATGTCCATTCATGTCTTCTGCCCACTTTTAATTGGATTATTTGATTATATTGGTGTTGAGTTGCATAAGTTCCTCTTTTACGTTGATCAGTTTGTTGACATATAATTTTCGTATTATAATCCTTTGATTTCTGTGGTGTTGATTGTTATTTCTCTTTTATTTATTATTCTATTCTAAGAGTCCTTGCTCTTTTTGGGAGGAGGGGTAGGTTTGGCTAAAGGATTATCAATTTTGTTGATCTTTTCAAAGAACCAGCTCCTGGTTTCATTGGTCTATTCTTTTTTTTTTTTTTTTTTTTTTTTTTTTTTTTTTTTTTTTTTTTTTTTTTTTTTTTTTTTTTTTTTTTTTTTTTTTTTTTTTTTTTTTTTTTTTTTTTTTTTGTTTTTTTTTTTTTTTTTTTTTTTTTTCTTGCTTGGTTGTTTTTTTTAGTTCTTTATTTCAATTATTTCTGCTCTAATCTTTATTATTTCCTACCTTCTAGTGACCTTGGACTTTATTTGTTATTCTTTTTCTAGCTCCTCTCGGTGAAGGTTAGGTTGTTTATTTGAGATCTTTACTCTATAGATAGGGCCTGTATTGCTATAATCTTCATTATTAGAATAGCTCTTGCTGCAAAGATTTTGGACAGTTATATTTTCATTTTCTTTGTCTCAATGAATATTTTGATATCTTGATTGACCCATTCATTGTTTAGTAGTATGTTATTTAGTCTCCAGGTATCTGCGTTCTTTCCAGATTTTTTCATGTGATTGATTTCTGGTTGTGGTCATAAAAGACGTATATGATTTTGATCGTTTTAAATTTGAGAATTGTTTGTGGTGTAACATGTGATCTGTTGTGGAGAATGTTCCATGTGCACTTGAAAAAACGTGTATTTTGCAGTTTTTGCATGAAATGTTCTGAATAAATGTTAATGTAGGGGCCTGGTTGGCCAGAGGGAGCCCTTTGGTTGTAAACTTAGATTGACCCCACCCCTCCCAGAGGAACCGCCCCGGATATAGGGGCGGGCCAGGCTGGATGGAGACACCCAATCAGTGGGGCACGCATATATTTGCTATGGTGAATTGAAATTCAATTGGCCACCGGTATTGCTGACCGAGCATGACTGTGCAGTTTTCCCTGTGTGTTGCAATCTCATTGGCCACCTGTGTATAGCCAGGCTCAACCCCACCTCTATAAAGTTTAGTCTATGAGGCAGGGGTGTAGTAGTAATAGTGGTCGTTGGGAGCGTCATGGTCCTGGGGAGTGTCGTGGTCATTGGGAGCATTGGGAGCTTCGCCGGGGAGTGGCCTAGCCTCTTTGTAAGAGACGGCCCCTACTGGTCGGTTTGATTTTTGATGCTTGGCACGAAATAAAGCTTTGCTTGACTTTCACTTTGTGTCATGGACCCTAACAGTTAGATCCATCTGGTCCAATGTATCATTCAAAGCCAGTGTTTCCTTGTTGACTGTGTGTGTGTTAGTGTGTGTGTGTATGTGTGTGTGTGTCTGGATGATCCATCCATTGATGTAAGGTTGCAAGTGGAATGTTAAAGTTACCTACTGTTACTGTATTCCTCACTGTTAATAGTTGCTTTATGTATCTATGTGCTCCCATATTGAGTGCATAGATATTTGCAATTGTGATATCCTCTTGGATTGTTTCCTTCATCAAAATGTAGTGTGTTTCTTTGTATCTTATTATGGTCTTAGTTTTAGTGCATATTTTGTTTGGTATAAATACCACTACGACTTCTTTCTTTTCACTTCCATTTGCATGATAAATGTCTTTCTATCTCTTCGGTTTCAATACTCAAGTGTCTTTAGGTTTCACATGAGTTTCTTGCAGGCAGCATATAGATGGGTCTTGATTTTTTTTTTTTAAGACTTTATTTATTTACTTATTTGACAGAGAGAGATCACAAGTAGGCAGAGAGGCAGGCAGTGGGGTGGGGGAAGCAGGCTCCCTGCCAAGCAGAGAGCCCAATGCGGGGCTCGGTCCCAGGACCCTGGGATCATGACCTGAGCTGAAGACAGAAGCTTAACCCACTGAGCCACCCAGGTGCCCTGGGTCTTGATTTTTTTATCCATTCAGTTACCTTATGTCTTTGATTAGAGCATCAGTCTATTTGCATTCAAAATATGTATGTACTTATTGCCAGGTTTTTAGATGTTTGAAAATTGTTTTTGTACTTCTTCTCTGTTCTTTTCTTCTCTTATTCTCTTCACTTGTGGTTTGATGGCTCCGTTTAATGGTATGCTTAGATTCCTTTCTTTTTATTTCTTGCATATATAGAGCAGGTTTTAATTTGTAGTTACCACTAGGCTCATATATAGCTTCTTATGTATATAACAGTCTATAGTAAGTTGATGGTTACTTAAGCTTGACCTCATTCTAAAAGCACTAATTTTTATTCCTTCCCCACAAGTTTATATATATATATATATATATATATATATATATATATATTTTTTTTTTTTTTACATCCTTTTATTTTGTGACTCTTTTGACAGATTTTTATAATTGATTTAGTGCTTTTGTGCTTTAACCTCTGTACTGGTTTAAAGAGCAATTAATCTACTACTTTTATTATGTTTGTATTTACCTCTAAAGTCTATTTCTTTCATGATGTTCTTACATCTGATTATGGCCTCTTCTTTCCACTCAAAGAATCCCTTTTAACCTTTCTTGTAAGGCTGGTTTAGTGGTTATGAACTTCTTTAATTTTTGTTTGTCTGAGAAACTCTTAATCACTCCTATTATAAACAGTATTTCTGGGTAGAGTGTTCTTGGTAGAGTTTTCTTGGTTGCATGTTTTTTCCTTTTAGCACTCTGAATATATTATTCCATTCTTTTCTGGCTTATAAACTTTCCATTGAAAAATCATCTCATAGCCTTTGAATTTCCCTTGTACATAATTGTTTTCTCTTGCTGCCTTTAAAACTTGTTTTTTTAATCACTACTTTTTGCAATTTTAATTATTATGTGTCTTGGTGTGGGCCTCCTTGGATTTATTTTATTTTATTTTATTTTAGTGCAGGGCTCTCTATGCCTGCTGGATCTGGATGTTTGTTTCCTTCCACAGATTTGGGAACTTTTCAGTTATTATTTCTTCAAATGAATTTTCTGCCCTCCTTTCTCTTTTTTCTCTTTCTGGGATCCCTATAATGTGAATGCATTATACTTGATATCACTGAGTTCCCTTGACCTATTTTCACTTTTTTTCTTTTTGCTTTTCAGCTTGGTTGCTTTCCAGTGCTCTGTCTTCCAGCTCATTGATCCATTCTTCTGGTTCCTCTAATCTGGCCAGATTCCCTCTAGTGTATTTATGGAAGTATCTTTAAATTCTTCATCAGGTATATTGCTTATCTGTGTTGTATTAAACTCTTTTGTTGTAGTTTTGTTCTGTTCTTTCATTTGAGGGATGTATTCCTCTGTCTCCTTATTTTATCTAACTCTGTGATTGTTTCTGTGTATTAGGAGAATCAAGACCTCCTGATCTTGAAAATTAGTGGCCTTATGTAGAAGAGCTCCTGTGCTGCCCTGTAGGGCAATGTCCCCTAATCATCAGAACCAGGTACTCAGGGGTGTTTCCTATGTGGGTTGTATACACCCTACTGTTGTGGCTGAGCCTTGTTTGTCTTCAGTCCGGTTGGATGCAATGTCCCACTGTGCCTGCTGTGGGCCAGATTTGCTGTTAAAAGGCCAAACATAGACTTGGAGTTGGGCAGTATTAGCAATCAGACCAGATGCCTAACTTCAGCCTGTTTGCTGGGTGCTATAGTCACACTGAACTGCAGGGCATTCTCCTTATTTTGTTTCCTGAGGGGCCTGTAGGCAAATCAAATATCTGCTCCCAGTCCACCTATTGAGACTGCAGTAATACAGACCTGCAGCATGCTTTCTTTTCCTCTGAAATGACTTTGTTGGGGGGCAGGGCTGGCAATCAGTCCAGTTGCCTGCTGTGGCTGCAGAGATACTTGTTGCGGGACATCTTCTCTGTACTATCATTTATAAGCTTTGACTTCTAAATGCACTGGTGTGTGTGATTATCTTCACTTCTCCTAAGGTCAGGAGTCACTTTGGAGTGACTAGAAGGACAGCTTGCAAGATGAGACATGGCAGGAGCTGCTTTAGAGGGACTCCTAGCATATGGGGCCAACTGGATGGGACATATCTGCAGAAGAACATGGAGGTGGATTCATGGTGTTAGCAAGTTAGATGGAAAGTGTTCATGCTGTTTCCTGCAGTTATCAGGCTATTTAGACTAGAAGGGGAGAAAGAAATGGTGCCTGCCAACTCTTTTGTTCTTAAAGAAGTCTCTTGAAGACTTCTGCACCTCTAGCATATACTCTGAGATTAGTAAATAAGGAGTATTTACTAGTAAATAAATCTCCCTCCGGCTGTTATACCCCAGGCAGTTTTCAAACTGCTGTTTTTATGCTGTATCTCAGTGGGTTTTTTGTTTTTGTTTTTGTTTTGTTATGTTGTCTCTTTAAGGGTGGGGACTCAGCTTCCTATTTCCTTCCAGCTCTCTCAGAGGAACCTGCTGATTTTTAAGGTATGGATTGTTAAGCCCTGATAGTTATAAAGACTCATGAAGTTACGCCCCACTGGTTTTCAAAGCCAAGTATTATGGAGACTCATCTTCCAGTCCAGGTCCCCCATGTCTGGATGCCTGATGAGAGGTCCACTCCTCTTCCTTCTCTGTGTTTGTCCTGTCACTGCTGTTTTTGGTTAGTCCCCCCAGGAGTTTGATTTCCAACCATGTCTCTATCCCTCCTACTCTTTTGAATATGTTCTCCTTTCTACAATTAACTGTGGAAAGTTCAGCAAGTCTTTGGGTCATTTTCTGGGTTGGATACATTTATGTGGCTGTTATCTAAGCATGTCTGTGAGACAGGTGAGCTTAGGATTCTCCTATTCCACCTTCTTCCCAGAAGTCTGTCCCACAGTTTTGGAGGCTCTGTTTTGTTTTGTTTTAGATTCTTTTGTCTCCTTGAATTTCAGTTTGGGAAATTTCTTTTAACCTATCTCGAAGCTCACTGATTCTTCTTACCTTGGACTTGTTGACTGCACTAATGAGCTCAGCAAAGACACTCTTCATTTACAGTGTTTTTGTTTAGAGTTACAGTGTATTTGTTTTAGCATTTCTTTTTATTCTTAGACTTTTTCATCTCTCTGCTAACATTGCCAGTAATATCTACTTTTACATTAAAGCTCTTAAAATGTTAGTCATGGTTAGGCTAAGTTTCCTGGCTGATCATTCTGTCATCTGTGTCATATCTGAGTCTAAGTCTGATGCCTGCCTTGTGCTTCCAAACCATGTGTTTCTTCTTGTCTCTTGATATGCCTTGGAGTTAAAGTCGAAACCCTCTATATTTTTGATTTGGAGACAAGTTTGTGCTGTCATTGCTATTTACAATAGTTAATTAAACAATCATCTAAAAATGGACTGGAATGAAAAGAGGTTTAAAAAAATGGCAGTACAGGAAGTCTAGAGAGGAGTGATTCAGGATTGAGGCTTTGGTGGTAAAGAAAAGGCATAGATTAGAAAGAGATTTTTAAGGTATATTTACCTCAAATAAAAATTATGTACATACTTTGAAAAATACTAGTTAGAGGTGTCTGAACAATAAAATATGTATTGTCCCACACATTCATTCTTGGATTCTGTACCACAAGAAGCTTTGGGATGCTTCAAGAAGACCCCTTTCATTTCATTCTTGTTTGGGTTCAGCCAATAGGAGGTGCATTATAAGTGATAAGAGCTGGGATATCTGTGAGGAGAGTAAGTTTGGGATATTTGTCCCTTCAAGATTCCCTCTGCAGAACATTTTATAAAAGGTCACCTTCCTGTTTCACAACCTATCTTATACAACTATATTGCTTTTTTTTTTTCATTTCTTTTTAGCACAACAGAATTCATAGTTTTACACCACACCCAGCGCTCCATGCAATGCGTGCCCTCCATAATACCCACCACCAGGCTCCCCCAACCTCCCACCCCCCACCCCTTCAAAACCCTCAGGTTGTTTTTCAGAGTCCTCTCTCTGGCTTCTGGAAACAGCTCTTTCCCCTTTACTCCTTCAGGCCTAAGGGTGACAACAGCCAGCTTCCAACTGCTTATATATGCAGGGTGAGCTCTCCTCTTGTTGATTTCCTTTAACCCTAATCATATTCCTCTGCTTTATTTTGATTACTCATTTTGAATGTACCCAGTGTTTCCTGCTGGGACCATGATGGCTAAAGCAGTAGCATCTAGCTCAGTAGCATCTAGCTATTTACCATAAAGAAGGCAATCACTAAATATTATATTTGTTTTATTGTTATAGGAGAAAGAAAGAGAAAATAGTAATAAAGGATATAAGGCTCTGAGCCTATTGACTTTAGAATTTGGGTACCATAAGAGGAATGAGAATTCCAATACTTAGTTTGTTAGAAATATAAGAAAGATTGGATAAAAAGTTCAGTGTGAGACATGGGGATGAATGAGACATAAGATGGACAAGAAATCAACTTAACATGCAGTTGAAGAGGATTGGAGAAGAGATTTGTTGAAATGTTAATTTGGGATTAACTTGGGCATATATGAGAAGCAGTGTATAATAAAACAAAGATAAAATTATAAAATGATGCCATGTTTAGAATGCTCAGAATAAAAAATAAGATCCTGTATACAGACAGAGAAGGGCAAGAAGTGGAAGTAGGTGATTCAATGTCAGAGAGGACAAAAAAGGAAAATTTATATTTTTAATAAATTGGTCTGTAGTTTTGAGGATGTCAAAAATCAAGAGGCTTTTGAACGTAACAGCTAGCAATGATTTTGAAATTTTCAAAGAATAGTTATTTCTTAATTTTCCCACCAAAATATCACTGTAACAGAGGAAAACAAACTATTTGGGCCTGGGCGTAAGGGTGAAAAATGGTGGTATTGTGATAATATTTCATTTTATTCTCTTATTAAATTTGTAAGAAAAAAGGAAATTATTTTCCACTCAAATATATCTTTTGTATTTTATATGAAAAAATATTTTTAAACTACCATGTTTTTTAATAGGGCATTCGTAACACATTACCGGGAAAAGGGTGGCTTTACACAACAGAAATATATTCTCTCACATATCTGGTGGTGAGCAGTTCAAAATGAAGGTGTAGACAGTGTTGGTTCCTTCTGGAGACTCTGAAGGAAAAATCACCCCATGCCTCTTTCCTACTACTTATTCTTGCCGGCATGCTTGGCATTCCTTGGCTTGTAGAAGTGTCACTCCAATTTGTTTCCATTTTTACATCACATTCCTATCTGTATCTCCATGGTCATTTGCTCCTTGTATTTAGGGTCTACCCTAATCTTATATGATGTCATCTTATGTCTACAAAGACCCAAATCCCAAATAAAGTCACATTCTGAGGTTCCGGGTAGACCTGGATTTTGAGGGAGCATTACTCAACCCATTACAACTACCCAATTAAAATATTTTTCTCAGATAAACATCCCTACTTAAGTTTATGCTCTAACATAATTAACCATTTTTA
>PISX010032321.1:0-16338 GCA_004024625.1 Mellivora capensis
CATCACCATCACCACCATCACCACCATCACCACCACCATCACCATCATCACCATCACCATCATCACCACCATCATCATCATCATCACCATCATCACCATCACCATCATCACCATCATCACCATCACCACCATCATCACCACCATCACCATCATCACCATCACCACCATCATCACCATCATCACCATCATCATCACCATCACCATCACCACCATCATCACCATCACCACTGTCATCATATCGTCAATATCTCCACTACCTTGGGTTGTCTTTGCACTCGTTCATTCAGCACTGATTAAATATTTCCTTACACACACTGGCCTTCCCCATTAATTCAGCATTAATTAACTGCTTCCTATAGGTACTCATCACTTTGCTGGGCTGTGGAGAGGCAGAAATAAATAATCCATAATCCCTGTTCTTATCTCATAGACTGTACGGGATATAAGGGACACAGAAAAATAAACTTAGCCCTACTGTAAAAATGCACTCTCTTATACAAGTCAGACTCTACAAACCAGGGTAGCAGAGCTCTGAAAGAGAGCTCCGGCGTTTAGATAAGGAGCGGTACTCCCTGGCTGAGGGAACAAAGCCCAGCAAGCCAGGAAACGTCCCTCACCACCTCCCACCCTCCAGCATGGATCTCGATGCCTCGGCAGAACACTTGTGAGGGGTGAGGTCTCATCGCCACGAAGGCGCCCACACTGAGATCGGGGCTGGCCTAGGCGTGTTCCTCAGGAGGTGGGTTTGGGAAGGTGCTGCTCGTCACCAGGACTGGCCACCAGGTCCCAGGAAGCTTACGGAATTTCTAAGAGCAAACAGAATGCAGCTAAGGACACATTCCCCCAGGAGCTAATGGAATACTCTTCGTCTAGCCATATTGGCATGAAATACCGGCCTCCCGCCCACACTCGGCCTCCCTGCGGGAAAGGGGGGTCTGGGAGTTCGTTCATCAGACCGTCGCAGAGACAGATTGGAAACGGATCTGCAGATCAGTCTCCAGGGCCAGGAGGTCACATCAGAGCACGTGTTAGTCAAGTGAACGTTTTCAGAAGAGAGTCTCCTCTTTGGAGCTGGTCAACAGGCTTCACCGTTTGTAGAAACCATGGCACACCCTGAGCTCAGCTGTCCCTCTTCACCTGCAGGGTCGCTGCAAACAGAAAGCCACAGCGGCACTTCACAGAGGACAAAGAACAGTCTCGAATGCCGTAATGAGCCCAAGTAATGCTCATGACATGACAGGTGCCAGGACGTTGGCGCTCATCTCTCTAGGTGAGTGACCGGACTCCTGCAACGTTTCCCACACGAACCTCAGGGCTACGTCACAAGACCGACATGTCTGCAACTGCTTGATGCGGGGCTGAGTGGGAAGGACCAGCTGCCGGACAGGGTGACTTGTCTGAACCTACGTATCCGGAACTGAGTGTGTGCGTGTGTGCGCGAGTGTGCACGCATGTGTGAGTGTGTACAGAGCCTACCTATCCGGAACTGGGTGTGTGAATGTGTGTGCGTGCACGTGCGTGCGCGTATGTGTGTGAGTGAGTGTGCGCGCGTGTGCGTGCGCGAGTGTGCGAGCATGAGTTTGCGCACGCACGTGTGTGAGCGTGTGAGCGTGTGTGCATGAGTGGGAGTGTGTGTATGGTGTGTGCATGTGAGTGTGTGCGCGTGCGTGTGCACGCGTGCGTGAGTGTGTGCGTGTGTACAGAGCCTGCCTACCCGGAACTGGGTGCGTGGGCGCGCGCACACGGAGGGCGGAACAGGAGGCCGTCCTATAAAACGATGGCAGCTATCGCGGTGGATGAAACTGGGTGTGGGAGGGAAAGTTCTCGCTCCGTGGCTGTGAAGAGTACAGGATTTTTTTAAAAGATTTTTTGTGTATTTATTTCAGAGAGAGTGTGGGTGAGGGAGGGACAGCGGGAGAGAAGCTTCAGGTGGACGCCCTGCAAGGGCAGAGCCCAGCGTGGGCTCCATCTTTCCGCCCTGGGATCCTAACCTGAGCCGAAACCAAGAGTGGGATGCTGGGGCGCCTGGTGGCTCAGCGGGTTAGGCAGCTGCCTTCAGCTCAGGTCGTGATCCTGGGGTCCTGGGATCGAGCCCCCCGTCGGGCTCCCTGTTCGGCAGGGAGCCTGCTTCTCCCTCTCCCACTCCCCCTGCCTGTGTTCCCTCTCTTGCTGTGTCTCTGTCAAATAAATAAATAAATAAAATCTTCAAAAAAAAAAAAAAGAGTAGATGCTTAACTAAGGAGCCACACAGGTGCCCCTAGAGTATAGGGTTTGGAGCCAGAGCAACCAGAGGTCAAATCCCAGTTCTGAAACCATCAAATTTGCTCTTCAACAGTCACTCCTTGAACCTTGATGTCCTCAGCTGTAAAATGTAACAAGAGCACCTTGCGTGGACGCGCATTGGGGATCAGATGAGAAGTCCGTTACCATGTCACATACCTGCTCCGTGGTGGTTGGTGGGACTTCCATTTTTTCCATTTTTGAAATAGAGACATGCCTGCATCTGGAAAAAGCATTTTTTTAAAAAATCAACATCACCTAAGCCTGGGGCTTCTTGTCCTTTTCTCTTAAAGACAGGGTAATCTAACGCAGCACTTGGGACACTGTAGGTCAGAGTGACACGGTTCCCGGAGCCTCGCACCACGGATCTCGGCCATGCCGCCGACGCCAGAATGCAGCAAGCAGAGCCGGCCCCTTCGGCGCTGGGATTCCACAGTCTCTCTCCCGCCCTCTGCGTTCATCGAGATGCTGCTTGGAGCTGCCCCGCCGGGCGGGGGGAGCCGAGGGGCTTCAGAAGACGCCCCGGCCTCGCGGAAAGCACTGCAGTATCCGCCCTGAGCGAGGCCCGCTGGCTCTGTGGGATGGGGGTGACCCCACGATGGACAAGAAGCTAAAATGCTAGGTGGCGGCCGGTTTGCCTGGTGACAAGGGGGCTCTTCCCCCGTCAACCTCTCGTGTCCTCACACCCATCTCTCTAGTCTGTGGCGTGGGACGCTCTCCTACTCTTCCCAAAACACAGAGGCTTCCCCGGCCTGAGAGCATGGCTCAAAGGCACCGCGGCACCCGGCACGTCACTAGGAGCATTTCACCGGCGGCTCTTCCAGAGGGTGACGCCGGCCTCCCGCGTCGGCTCACGACCTCACAGTAACGATTGAGAATCTCGGCACCTGTGCTGAGCCATGAGTTTTACTTCCTGGTGTGAGGTTCCCCCTAAAACAACAGGAAGCCCAGGGACATCTGCACCGCAGCCCAGACTCGAGGGCCGTGAGCCTGACCCACCCTCGGCGCAGGGTGCCCCCTCCCTGCCTGTCCTAGGAAACGCGGGGACCTTGATGGGATTCGCTGCCCCTTATCGACCTTGCCGTTACCCGTGAGCTCCCGGTACAAGGCCCTTACTGGGCACCAAAACGGACACGCCTCAGCCGTGGCCTCAGCCGTGGCCGCTTTGATAGACCCGGAAACCAGTGTGGGTCCCTCTTCAGCCACTTTAGCCAGAACATAAGAATCAGGCCTGCTCGTGGGGTGCGCGGCTCACTCCAAGGGCCAGCCTGGGCGGCTGTTGGCATCCCCTACATGCACGCAGATGTGGTTGAACACAGAGCACGTGTGTATACTAAAATACCATTGGTGTATATGATTTTAAAATACGTAACAGACACCTAATATAGCATATTATATACAGCTAGATTGTAGATGTTAGCTACACACATTTTAAAATCCGTTTTGGGATACTAAAGGCCTGGGGGCTATTTGCTGTCTAGACTTCAGGGGCCAGGAGGGGTGGACTGGAGACTCTCCTGGGCTAGGGGACTGGGTCACTTTGGTTGACTGTCATAACCCTCATAGTGGTTCCTGACTTCCGTTACAAAGCAGAGGCATCTCCCAGAGAGCGGGTAGGGGTGCATGCACCATAACAGAGATGGAACTGGGGCGGGCGCTTCTCTGGTCTCCGCTAAGACCCGGTGGTGAGCAGGGCGCAGTCGGGACAGAGGGTCAAACACAAGAAAGCTTCCTTCTCTAGAAGGAAGAGAGGAAAGGGGCTTGGGGGTGGACATGTATGGGGTGGTTCCGTGGGCCTGCTGCATGGGCCGCCCACCTCCCCCAGGCCAGGGCGTCCCTCTCCGTGCCGGCTGTGGCCCGCCCAGGTTGTCCCCGTGGGTCATGTCACTGCTGGCAGTGCCCTGGCTGCCGTCCCGGGGAGCAGGACCCACGACTCAGGCTCCCCTCGGCCAGCCCACTTTTCCTGACCCTTTTTACACCCCAAAACGTGTCCTTAGCGTCACCTGTGCTGGGACTGGGCACCCACATGGCTTGCAGACCTCACACTTCAAGTTATTTATAGCTTTTCATCACAGCCCTAAATAACACAGAAAATTATCACACATCACAGTTATTTGAAGCCACAAAAACGTTCTTTCAGCACTTTTTATTTGCAGTGAAGCTTTCAGGCTCCAAAGCCCAGCTCCTGTGTGGGGGTGTCCCTCTGCAGAGGGCCCTGGCTTCCTCAGGGTGTCAGTTCTCTCTCCCCCTTGTCTCTGGGGACCCCAGCTCCCCCAGGCTCCTCTCCTCTCCTGAGGCAGCCTCATGGGTCCCCGAACAAAGAAAATCCCAACTGCTCAAATCGGAGTTACCTGATTTGACTCCAGGTCAATGTAATAGGAGTCTGCTTCTCCCCAGGTCAGCTGTGGAATTGCTTTTCTTTTCTCTCCTTTTTTTAAAGATTTTATTTATTTATTTGACAGACAGAGATCACAAGCAGGCAGAGAGGCATGCAGAGGGCTCCCCATTGAGCAGAGAGCCCGATTCGGGGCTCGATCACAGGACCCTGAGATCATGACCTGAGCCGAAGGCAGAGGCTTAACCCACTGAGCCACCCAGGCGCCTCTGCTTTTCTGATTATAAATTACCTGATGCTAACAGGGCCTAAAGCATGAGCCATGTTCATGTGCTGACAATTTTTTTTTACGTTAATTGTTTTTCTTTAAGGGATATTAGTACATATCTCAAGATGTCAAGCTACAATGGGTACCGGGGCAGTCTGCCTCCCACCGCCATCCCCAGCCACCGACACTCCTTCCCTGGATGCAACCAGTGGAGCCGGCTTCTCCTGTATCTTTCAAGAGATATTTTGGTATCAACAGATACACTCACACAATTTCAGGAACTGTAAACTGCGCACAGCCTCGTGGTCTGGGGAGGACGACATCCATGTGGCGAGCCCACCACCGGGCTTCCTGCTCCTAGCGATGCAGCACGCAGATAGGCCGCCCACGCCGACCCCTCTCTGTCTTTCTGTCGCGTCTGGAGACCAGGGCCAGTCCCCAGCCCAGACCCAGTCCAACCCAACTCACCCAGGTCTCTGCTGACTTTGCCCAAGGTCAAGAGTGCGTGAACTTTCATTTTTCCTCTCGTTTTGAGATGCCCTGATGAACATTATTAACCGTCTCTTCCACCCACAGAACCCCCCCACATTGACTAGAAAGCACCACGGTTTCTTTTCTGTCCTCTCTTCTGCCCCGGTTCAGGCTTCCGGGGGTTGGTTCCCACGTGTACAGGCCCAGATGACCCTCTAAAGGCAGCGTCATTTAGCTCCAAGCAGCTAAACCCAAAAGGGAATTTGAACTTTACTCAAAAGGATGCTAATGGACACATACCCCATGGGAAAAAGATACATGTGCCCCAGTGCCCTTGAACCACTTGCTTCCATGAGCTGAAAACAGACGAATCCCAGAAGCGGAGCTCGAAGCGGAGGACACATGGCCCCGGAGCGCACGCGGCAGTCTCCCTTACAGATGGGACCAGATGGGGTGGGACGCACAGCCCAGGCAGGACGCTCTAAAGAAAAGCAAGAAATAACTCTCCCAGGGACGAGGTCAGCGCTTCCCTGGGGGGCGGCTGGAGCGCCGGCCCTCTCCAACCCCCTGGGTGGCAACCTGGGGTGATCACAACACAGCTGTCCACATGTCCTGGAACATGTTCTATTTGTTATTTGTTAATTTTTTATTATTATGTCTAGTTAGCCACTGTGTAGGACGTCATTAGTGTCTGATGTAGTATTCAGTGATCCGTTAGTTGTGTGCGACCCCAGCGCCCACCATCACACGTGCCCTTGTTCATGCCTGTCACCCGGTCACCCCGTCCCCCACCCCGGGTGCCCTCTGAAACCCTCAGTTTTTTTCCTGGGGTCCAGAGTCTCATGGCTTGTCTCCCTCTCTGATTTCTTCCCACTCAGTTTTCCGTCCCTTCCCCTGTGGTCCCCTGCGCTATTCCTTATGTTCCACAGATTTCAAAAGAAAACTATCGACACAGGAGAGAGGATCCACATAATCCCCGAGAAACGTTGGCAAAAGGGCAAGATGGACCGTTGGAAGAATTCGTTAGAATTGTTCTCAAGTTTTCCAGCATTTCACTTCCTAGGTGTTTGAATTTCCGTTCGGTTTTTGTTGTCACAGAAAACTTCAGTATTGAACCACACTCTCTTCAGGGCTGTTTGACGAGCACATCTCAAGGCCGTGCCATTGCCTCTGTACCTCCCCGTTCGCCAGGTAAAGAGGTTCCAGAATTCTACCGACTAAACAGTAAATATCATCTGTATGGGTATTTAAATCAGTTCCCTGGATTTCAAATCGAATGTTTCTTTGGGTCATAAAATGTCCACAATCTGGTTGAGGAGACCTCGCAGAGGCGCCCACACCGGGGGCCACCAGCCGGGTCACGGGGGTCCCACGACACACCATCCCGTGCAGCGACTCACAGGCACTCCTGGTCCACACTCAGAAGCTGACGTGTCCTCATGAAACCAGCACTGCTCGTTCGGTGAACACGCTGTGGGAAAACTGAGAGGAAAACGCTCACGTCGACGGAGTTGGCTGCAGGAAGCCATGACCCCACGCCCAACGCTGCCATTCGCGATCGCGTCACAGCGAGGGGGGAGGAAACCATCACTTTCCTCGGGGCGACGTGGGGAACAGAGGGAAACCCCCACAGCAGGATGTGCTTTTGCCAAGACTGGAACAGGCTCATCAACCATCGCTCTCCGTCGGCCCGGAGCCGGCACTAGCGGTGGCCGTGGAGTCCCCCACCTCCCCTGCCCGTGGCTCCGCAGGGCCGCGTCTCACCAGAGCCACGCAGAGCTTTCGTCTGGCCACTGAATTCGTGCGGGAGGGGAGCCTGCACCGTGGTGACCTCCACGAAGGTCGCTTCCCGGCAAGGACAGGATGCCACAGCCACCAGCACCCTGAGCACGGTCCCTTCTGCCCCGAGGCCCCCTCACCCTCCCCGTCTCTGCTTCCTCCCCATGACCGATGACCATGACCACAGAGTTCAGCCTGTTCTTGGGGGCGGAGGGAGGAAGGCTGGGAGCGCAGGGACCCGCCTGCCTTGGAGACATGTCGGGATATTTGAAGACCTTATTTGGACACGGAGCGGTACCGTGGGTGCCCACCTCCTGACAGACAGCAGGGGCACCTGGGCCCAACCAGACCCACGGCTCCTATAAAGCTTGGGAGGGGGCCACGACCGCTCCCGCTCCGCGGCCAGAACACGTCCCAGGGCCCGACGCAAGCCTGCAGGGGCTTCCACGCTGCCCCAAGGATGGCAGGTACGGGCAGAACGCGCCGTCTCTCCCGGGCGCTGTCACAGAAGCTCGCCACCCCCCACCGAATGTGGAACACCTCGACGCAAGGCGAAATGACTGCACGAGAAAACCACAGACTTTGCAGGAGTCACTCTCTCATGGGATCATGACACAACCGTTCTCTCACACAGACACTCGAGTACGTGAGGGTCGTCTCCAATTGGCCACTGAAAGGAAAGCGCGGGAGCTCCTGGGGGGCTCAGTGGGTTAAGCTTCTGCCTTCAGCTCAGGTCGTGATCTCAAGGTCCTGGGATCGAGCCCCATGTCGGGCTCCCTGCCCAGCGGGGAGCCTGCTTCCTCCTCTCTCTCTGTCCCTCCCCCCTCAACTCAGGTTTTCTCTCTTTCTCTCTCTCTCTCAAATAAATAAATAAATAATCTTTTTAAAAAGAGAAGCGCATAGATCATGGAACAAGCACAAATGCAGAAGGAAATTCTTGAGTATCACAGAGGCCTTTGGGAAACCGATCTACACATTTGCCAAACTGACCTTCTCGGTGATCCGCTTCGACACGGGAGGAGAGATGATGCCGCATCACACTCCACTGAGAGAAATTACCCCGGAAACCCCACGCGACACTTGATTCTTTCCTTCGCTTTAATAAGGATTAGTCACTAATGCAGTGAAAACCTAAATTTTGCTCAATGTGTGAGGAATTAGATGTATTAGTCTCTCTCCTGGATTTATCTTTCAAGATAATGTCCCCAACCAAAACTGTTTGTACCATTTATTTTGAATTTTTGGTGCCCATGTTAAGCAAATTCACTTTAAATGGATAATGAGGACCTTCTGAATAGGGCTCGGGGCTTAGGCTCAGAGACCAGGATATTTAGGTTCGAAGGTCAGGGGTCTATGACAGCTCGGTGGCTTCTGCGACTTTGGGCGTGTTATTCAGCCTGGCTCTGGCTGAGTTCCCTGACCCACCTCTCCCTGACGCCAGCAAACACAGCACCCAGCATGGAGAAGTCTCAGAAAATGATAGGTTTCACTATCAAGATTTCCAGGCCACCTAAGTCTGTGTTTAAAATCCTACTTAGTCTCTTTATAATTTTATGTATTATCTTAGGTTTTCTAATTATAGTAAAGTTCACATAAGTAAGTGAAGCAAATGTGCTGAACTAAAACAGCCTACACGTTTCAGATGATCATTCCACCTGTTCTGGCTGGAATCCAGTATCTGTTACATAAGAAAAGGAGGAAAAAACTCAGAAGAATGTGATATTTGTGCAGGAAGATTAACACGCACTGAAGGGATATAATTAACCCTCCTCAGGGCGTCCCTGATAGCGGGAGCCTCGCGCTCGAGGTCCTTTCAGAAGCATCAGGTGCCGTAGAGACTAAGGAGAGGCAGGAGCTCACATCTATACACACATCGCAAAGTGTCTCCCAGCCGGCCCTGCACTCCGTTCCCCTTCCTTGTCACCTCTGCGTGGGTGTTGCAGAGGAGCCATTGAACAGAGGTTGTTGTGAAAGAAAGAAAGAAAGAAAGAAAGAAAGAAAGAAAGAAAGAAAGAAAAGAAAGAGAGAGAGTAGGAGGAAAAGAAGAAAGGAGAGAAGGATGGAAGAGAGAGGGGAGGGGTGGAGGGGAAGGGAGGGGGAATGAGGAAGGAAGGAGGGAGAGAGGAAGAAGGAGTTTACTGCTTCTTCGAATTTATATTGCAAAGACGTTATGATGTACTTGGTATTTTTCATTATTTGAAATACAATAAATTAGTCCAAGTGTGAAGGCTAGTTATTACATCAGGGGCCAGCCACTTCTCAGGGAGAGAAAACGTGTTTTCCTTCTAAGTCCTGCTGGCGGGTACAGCCGGGGAGGCCCTGAGAAGATGTTCTGTGTCTGAACTGGGGAGTCAGCAGGGGGTAAACTGCGTGGGAAACCCCTGTGTCAGGAAAGACCAGTTCTGGGTGGAGGAAGCCACGGAGACGGGGCGGGGGGGGCAGCGTGTGTGTGTGTGTGTGTGTGTGTGTGTGTGTGTAGGTGGGGTTGCAAGGGATGGGTGTTGACAGCACGTGTAATACTAGACGGAAAGGAGTAGGAAGTGAAGGGGAGAAGAGGGCAAAGGTCAAGCACAGGAAATTCATGCCTCATTCTCATGAACTGTGATGACACCATCAAGGTCAGTGTTAAAATGTAGGGTGAGAACTGGCCCTCTAGAGCTGGATGAGAGTTACGCACCCTCCCCTGGAAAGTGCCCACATGCACGCTCACACAGATGCACAATGCCCAGCACAGAAGTGTAGATATTCATATACCCACGAGCTGTCAAGCAGCTTAAGAGTTTTACTAGCTGGAGGGCCGTGGGGAAGGCAGCTCGTCGAGCCTCTCCCTCCAGTGGGAGAGCAGAGTGCAACCGGGGAGGGAAAATTGGAACAAGGACCTCATGATGGCCAAGAAACAACCCCCTCCACACCACCACCAGGACAGAGGAATCCACCCTTCATCCCCCATCACCAGCCCTCCAGGACTCAGACTACACAAAAGAGGAAAAACAGGAAACCTCGGTGCTTCAGCTGTAGCTCAGAGGAAACCTGAACCATCTTAAGGAGAATGGAAGTAAAAAAAATGCCATCTGCACCACGTCCGAACAACCAGAGGGCTGGACAGAGCAGATAAGAAATAACGTGGAGACGGGGAACACCAGAGCTGCTCATGGAGAGAAGGAAGCTCAGCGCAGAAAGCCGATTAAGACCCAGTCTGGGAAGAAGCACGTCTCGAGGACCAGATGGAAATCCCCACCAGCCTTTCTAATGTAAGAGGATCGGTTGCCCTAACCAGGAGAGAGCCATGGAGCAGGGCTGTGGCTGGCAGCAGGAAGGGAGGGATACTAATAGTAACAGACGAGACATCCTTGCCCAGAAGGCAATGGTGTTGCCGTGGTAGGAGACCGGGTAAGCAGTGACGGGCTCTGGTCATGCAGAAAGGCAGCCTGGCCTGCTGGTGACTCTGAGCAAAGATGCGTTTATGAAGTATGATGTGGTACATGCCATACAGGAGACAAAGATGGTCGTCCCTCCTCACTCTCTCCCTTTGACCTCAGAGACATCTCTGGCCGCCTACTGTTTGCTTCCTTTCTGACTCATCTTCCTCCACTTGTCTAGTCAATGCTAGACTCCCTAGACCTCATTCCCACTAATCCTTCTCTTCTCACCCTGTACCACCTCCCAGAGAAATCTCATCTGTGACCACGCCTCCAGTTAGACTTCAAAGGATGCTGACTCTCGAATTCTTATCCCTCGCCAGCAGGACCTATACACACAACTGCCCCTCAGCGTTTCCACGTGGACGTCATGACTCGAATTCAATACACTCAAGATAGAAGTGATAAACTTCACCCCCACTGTGGTCATCTCCCGGGTTCTCCATGCTGGTCCACGGCCCCACCATCAGAGCAGTTCTGCTAACCACGCCGGGCCAACTCCAGCAGCCTCACACCCAATCTGTGCTCAGCACGTGTTAGTTATGTCCAAGTGCCCCTGGAATTCACCCACTTCCCTCCAACTGCCCTGCTGCCCCTCTTGTCCAAGCTCCCTGTGCCCATCAGTCCCCCTCAAGGACACCGACCACCCCTGACTCCACATGGCTCTGCTCCCTTCTGACCCACGCAGGGGGCTCCAGCAAGAGTGACAATGGGGACTCCCTTCCTAACTTCAAGCTAGATGCTCAGCCATGCTCTTGGGGCGTCATGGCCCCATAGCCTAACTGGCATAGCCGGCAGGGATTCTTTCAAGGTAGGGACACATTCCAACACAATCCAATCAAGATTATTTAAACTAAATCCTGAGACTTTTAAAAACCTCTCAAGGAAGCAGACTTTTCTTCCCCACTGGCCAAGAAAACAGAGCTTGTACCCAGATGGCCATTTTGGAACAAACCTCCCCGCCTCCTGTCTCCATCGGGAAGGGAGAGACTGCCTGATAACAGAAACCATTCCAAGAACCGAAGCCCAAAGTTAGAGACACAAACCAGGTCAGAATATTTTAGCCTGGATCCAGTATCCCTGAAATGTATTTAGTGACCTTGGTTAATAATCTCACCCACTTTGTTTTCCCAAAACAATTTGATTCGGGTTTTCTGTAAAATAGAGCAAAAGCATCCGAACTGTTACAGTTAACATATGGGTGGTCGTATATCATTACCCTATTGGCAAAAACTCTTCAAGTGTTCTGTTACTCATTGTTCTTATGATAAAACCCAAAAAATTTTAATAAGGGTCTCCATGGCCCTGATCTCACCCATTTGCCTTTCCAGTCACATCTCAAACTGCTCTCTACACATCCCTCTCAGCACTCCAACTGCACAGAATTCATTTCAGCTCCCTTATCACGTTCCTTCCTGCTGTAACATCTGTGGGCTTAATTTTTTTGTCTTGAGCGCTGTCACTTACCCATCACCACCCAGGTGACTCAACTTTTCCTCCAGGGAGCTGGGCAAAGTTAGATTCCTATGACATGCTTTATAGAGTTGTGGTTCTTCCCCCCAAAATGCCTTCCACGCCTGATAATTAAGTACTGCTTAGTTTGACTATTTCATTGTCTGCCTCCTTGCACTAGTGGCAAGCTGTGTGAGTCCCCAGGGAGATCCCCTGCTCACAGTTACATCCATAACACCTACCACAGCAGCACATAGTAGGTGCTGAAAAGCGCCTGTTCGTGGATAGATGGATGGATGAAAGGATGAATGAGCAGATAGACAAACAGGTGGATGAAGGGATGGAGGGAGGGATGGATGGATGGATGGATGGATAAATTGTCAATGAACTCTTGAGCTAGGAGTCAGAGACAACGAGTGAGAGGTTCCTGACTTGAATTACTAGGTGGAGATGACATCTTTAACGGAGCTATAGAGGGAGAGAACCTGGGCAAGGACGTAGTGTGTGCATGATGCTAATGAGACAGTGGGAGGGAGAAACAAGTGAAATTAAGTGTGCGGATGCAGCCCATGCTCCCCACAGCCACCGCGTGAAATGTGTTGGATCAGACACAGTCAACAAGACACATTCAGACAATTGCAACCAGCCACTGCTTCCACTCCACACACTGTAGATACCCTCAAACTGTGTATCTTAATCCGTGTCCTAAACCTGCTTCGTCCCACATGCACAGCCCGGCTCCTGCCACCGGGTCCTCCTCTCCGAACACTCACTCAGCTTCAAAACACTTCGGTCCCGACCGCCACGATGACCCTTTCCTGCACTCAGGACAATAATTCTACGTAATGTAGCCCGGAAGTCGAGCACGTTTGCCAATGAGTCGCTAAAAAGAGTGTTTTTGCTCAAGACTGAAACGAACAAATTGTAAAGCTCTGGCACTCGTGAAGCTGAGTGGGGCCCACGGCACTGAGGTGGCGTGCGTCGGAGAGCAGAGGTGTGACTCGGAAATGAAACAGCAGGGCTGCTGCGCCCGTGGCCTTTACCCCGCAGCCTGCATGACGGTTTGATTTCCCTTAGCCTCGTCACCAACCGTTTTCTGATTATTTAGAAATAAGTGATGACAAAGACAGACTATTTCAAATATTTTATACAATGAGAAAAATGTTTATTTTATGTGAATTTTTCCATTTTTGAGATTTTGTTTTTCCTGGTAGGATATTCATCTTCGTGATGGTTGTTTTTTCTTCTTTTTCATTATTTTAAGATTTATTTATCTATTTTGAGAGAGTGTGTGTGCGCATGCAGGTGGGGGGAGGGGCCAAGGGAGAGACAGACCCTCCAGCAGACCCCCCGCCGAGCACGCAGCTCAATCTCACGACCCTGAGATCATGACCTGAGGCGAAACCAAGTGCCGGACGCTTCGCCGACTCTGCCACCCGGGCACCCTGGCTACGGTTGTTTTGGAATATGAAACACAAAATATTATGTGATGCGCACTTATTCTTAAGTACAGCTCACTCTTAGGTTTGTTAATCACAGACATAGAAAGTAGGAGTCTGACACATTAAAAAAATGGATACGGGAAAATAGAAAAATAATTCTTCCAAAGAATTCCGCCACCTGTAATTAATTGTAATCCGCAGAGTTGCATCAGGGCCCGAACACTGACCCTGCGGCCCGGCCCGGTGAGCTCTCCGTAGAAGCCACACACAGAAACCGACGGGGAAAGCTTCCCTGAGTGAAAAAATGTATGGATAAGTGTGTCGCACACTTACTTCTGGTTGCCGCACCGGGACTGGGAAGGGTCCGAAGAAGGGAGTACCCAAGCAGGCTGCTGCATTCGGCCCCAGAAGGGCAGGGAAATGGGGCCCGTGCCCAGAGGCCGTGGTGGAGGGAGGCTGAGAAGCGAGTGAAGCAGTGGCGGAAGACGGCCAGGACTGTAGGGCTGAGTGGGGCCCCCCAGGAGCCCCCACGCTCCCTTCTTGATCAGGAACAGGACTCTGGTGACGGCACTTGCACTGAGCACCCGGCATGCTGGAGGGGAGGACCGCTTTCCCAGCCTCCCTTGCAGCTCGGGGTGCCGGTGCAGAACCCAGAACAGCAGGGAGCAACCACAGGGGCCTCCTTGCAAGGAGACCCCCTCCCACCTCCGTCCCTCCATCTTTTCAGCTGGGACGCGGGCTCCAGCTCAAGGGGCCCTGAGATGTCGGAGGCCGTCCGAGCGCAGGCAAGGAGGAGCCGGCGCCCTCAAGACCCCCCATCGGGCACGGCAGCCCCGGGCAGTTCCAGGACACCGGTGTGTGCACGCGCGTCCGTTGTACCACGCCCAACCCTGACTAGCACTTGACCTAAGCCCCGGAGTGCACCTGACGAGCCCGGCCCTCCAGGGCGCATCTGGGAAAGGGGCCCAGGGCTCCGAGCCGGGGAGCCCTCTCCTTGCTCGCTGACTTGGCAAATGGGCTGAGACGTACACGTGCCTGTGAACACAGACACGCGAACACACAACACACAGGTGAGTGGACGTGTGTATGTGCGGACGATGGCGTGCACGCGAACACGTGTGAACACGTATGTGGGTGCGTGTGAGTGCACATACATCTGCGTGCGTACATTGTTCCTTACACCACGTCACTGTGAGCCTTAAGCACAAAGGGGACAGACACCTGCTCGTTCCAAGGGACCAGATTTCCTACTTAACCAATGAATTCTCACTAAGGGTCAGAAGCAAGCTGTGGTACCGGAGCCTTCCTGATTATGGCCAGGACGGCGCGCTCACAGAGCAAGAGAAAGCGGAAGCTTAAAATAACCGTAGATGCTCCAAGCACGTTCTACACTCGGGGAGCAGTCTGCCAGGCAGAGGGATTTGGGTTGTGCGGAGGGAGAGAGATTTAAATTCTTTTCTTATTCTGAGTGCTGTGGAACCCTTTAATACAGAAAGATCACAGCAGATGGGAGAGGAACTGGTTCTAATAGGAATATTTATTAAGCAGAGCAGCTTGTGAGGGTTCCCGGGCCCCAGAGAGATCTCTCTTCTCTGTAAATGGCAGGAACGCCGCTCTGTCAGCGAGTGGTTGAGAGTTAAACCAGGCAGAGAACGACCAGGTAAATCTCTTCCTGATGGTCTCAAATCTGTCCCTGCATCTTGGAGGGCCACCCCCCCCATGCACCGCCATTGCCCTAAACCAGGGGCAGGGACATGCTGAACATCCTTGACGCCGCCCCAGGTTTACATCAGCCCCCACGAGTCTGACGTCAGCCACGCTGGAGCTGAGAGCGGCTTTGTTTGAACCAACATTGCTTGTGCAAGGCAACAGTGAGAAACAGTGCAAGGGTGGATCGTGTGTCAGATGTAAGAGTGATGCATTCATTGAGAGAAGTGGGCGCGCCGAGGCAGCTCCCTTCGTCCCATCTGGGGGGAGCCGTGCCACAGGCTACCTGCGGACATGGGAGCAGGGTGGGAATCACGGGGCGTCCCGGGGATCGGGGACACACAGAAAGGACTGTTGGGCATTTACCGGTATTTGCGACTGTGAGCTTCATATCCCTCGGCCAGAAAGATTTATTTTATACACACACACGTGGGCACACACAGGCACACACATGTGCACACACAGACACACGGGCACACACACGTGCACACAGGCACAGAGGCACACACGTGGGCACATATGGGCACACACGTGAGTACACATGCACACACGCACGCACACACACACAGGCACGGGTACACACAGACACACACGGGCACACACAGGCATGTATCTGAGAGCCGGTTGTTAATTGTTAATCACCTGCCAGCATTGCCCCCCGCCCCCCCCCGCCCTCCCTCCACTTCTCTCACACATGCTCTTCGCTGATCTAAAAATAAATTTCCTGCATCAGAGCTGGGAGAAATCCTATCCAAGTTTCGAGGATCCGGGGTAAAGGAGCCATTGTCTTCCCTGGAAATCTCCCAGAGGCAGAAACACACCTACTCAGTCCTTGCGGAGCCGCTGCCGGGGCTTCAGAAAAACTCAGGCAGGAGGGTACGGACGCCGAGAACCCGCTCTCGGAACCTCACGTCCAAGCCCTCGACTGCCTCTCAGGGAGCTGGTCCGGAGCGGCTCGTGGATGCCGCCGAAGCCAGAAACATTTTTGGAAATTCAATGATGCCAAACACAAAAGTCATTTTGAATTCAAAAGTAGGTCACAGCGGCTCCTCCCAGGCTTGTTTTCTCCATCTGCCGGTCTCACACTCGCCCGCCCCGACCAGGCCCGGGCAGATGGGAAGCTGTCCTCCGATGCTTCTCCACGAGCCCTTCGCACTCTGACATACAGGGAGGAGGGCATTTCGT